>JAODAL010055830.1:0-23688 GCA_025379985.1 Phyllomedusa bahiana
TTTTCTAAAATTTCCAAACCGCCCTTCTGCCCCAAACAACCATTTTCCACTTTTCAAAGGCACTCAAATCCCCTTTTTCTTCCCCATACTGGCTGGGTTTGGGAACTGCAGGGGTTTGCCCCTTGACCTTTGTTACATGGCCCTAAATGCACTTAGTTTGCCCCCATGTGTTTGGGTGATTAGAAATTAAGTGTTAACGAGCATTTGGACGGTGTACCTAAAAAAGGGCCGGGTGAGTGTAGATGTACTGTCGGGATTGGGCGGGGGTTCATCCATTTTTCATGAAAAACCCCCCCTTTTTTATGTAAAAACCCGGGGGCCTTTTGTAAACTGAGCCCCTTTCTTACCCATATTTTACCCCATACACCCAAATAGTTTTGTAACCCTCCACGAGCGGGGCCCCTCACCCCTTTTGGGGCCCCTTATTTGAAAATTTACTTTTAATGTTTTAATTCTGTCGTTTTTTCCTTGAATTTGTAAAATTTGCTGGGGAAATTTATGTTTTGCTATAAAAAGGGTTTTTTTATTTTTAAATTAATATATACATAAACGAAAAAAACCCAGCACTCAAGAGAAAAACAACGCGCAAAAAGGTTTTAAAGGGTCCCTAGCAGCAAAAACCCATAGATGAATTAGCTCCAAAAATCCAGCATAAAAAATCCACGGCACTCCTCAGGAATTTCAAGCAAAAAGGAAAAGGAATAAAACACTCTTTTTGCTTGAAATTCCTGAAGGGGATTTTGGGGGCCTTTTTTGGGGATTTTTTTTTGCTATATATTTGTAAAAAAATTTCCCTTTTTTACTTATTAAAAAAAAAAAAAAAAAAAAAAAAAAAAAATGTGTGTATAAAAATTTTGCAAAAATTTTAGTTTGGGTTAGTCCCAAAGTCAGGGGAAGCCCCCACAATCCCCATTATACCACACAGCCTGCCAGGAAGAAAACTCATTCTCCTGAACTGCAGGATTAGCCCAGCGAGAGACATGACGACATCACGTTCCTGACTGACTGAACAGAGACAGGATCCTTATTTGGGGAGCAGCGAGAGTTGAAAGGAGCCCAGAGCCTGGAGAAAAACCCAGCTGGGAAACCCCCGGGGTCTCTGGCCCTCACACAACCCGCTGGAGCGGGCATTTGAAAGAAACGGCCCGCTGCTTTTAACCCCGATTTTCCCAAATTTTTCCGGGGGAAAGCAATTCTTTCTCTCAGTCACTTTTCTGTCCCTGTTTGAAGGGATTTCGAGCGGAGGGAGATAACCCAACTTTTTAACAGGGTTTTGGGTGTCTTTGGGGGTTTGATAGAGGAAAGGGCCCTTTACTTTCTTCTGATTTTGTGTGATTGGGAGAACGACAGGGGGAAAATGCCACCAGCTTATCTCTGCAGAGCAGGGAGCAAAAAGATGGTGGGGGGCCTGGGGCGTGAGGGGGGGAAAGTGTCCGCTGCCCTTTGGGGAAAAATGACACAGGCAGACGTCCTGACATCTCCAGCCACATGGGCTAAACAGCCAGGGGGTCACATCCAGTGCACGTACCAGTCACATCATTGTCCCTGGAGGGGGAACTGTATGCACTGATACCCCTGTCACATGGTCGGCAGGTTTGTTTTTGGTAGTGCCTGTATTTCACAAAAACCCACAAAAAACAACCTTTAAGTTGGTTTCTTAAATTTGGGCTGAAAGTTTGGTTTTTTTATTCACCAGGGCTCTTTTTCGCTGCAAAATATTTTTTGTTTTTTTTGAGGATAATAAAATGAAAAACTTGTCGCTTTAAAAAAAAGTCAAAACAGTGATGTGGAACCAAAAGGGCAAACAAGTTGAAACAAGCCCGGGAAAAAATAACCAAACTGGCATAAAATTTGGGGATAAAACGCAAAAAAAATAAAACTAAATTTAAAGGGGGTTTTTTGGCTTTGGGGGCCCTGATCCCCCCACTGTATTCATTTCCAAAAGGTTTCCCCGCATAAATTTTAGGTTTTTCCCACCTGGCCCCAAAGTGATTTTGGGCAATTTTAAAAATGGCTTTCCCAAAATGGGCAAAACGGGGGAGTTTTTTAATGATTTTTAATAAGTAACTGGGGTTAAAACAAAGGGGCACATGCTTTGGGGCCCCTGATGGTACAATGACTTTTAAAACCAAGAGGGGGGGCCCCCAACATCAAAATTAGTTTAGTTTTATCCCGGCCCCAAAAAAGTTTAGAAAATTACAGCTCATATTAAAAATGCCCGAAAACAGGCGGGGCTCTGCAAAAGAATGACAAACTCCCGTCTCCTTCAATGGGGTTTTTTTTCCCCGAATTTTTTTGACATTAAGGGCGACATGAAAACCCCAAAACCCAACGCCAGGGTTTTTTTTTCAATTTTTCGTCAACCACTTTTTACGCCTATTCTTGTTGTAACTGGGTTGTCGTACACCAAAAAATAGGGTCAAATTTTAAAGCCGGGGGCGAAAACATTGTAATGCGCCTAAATAGGGGGCACTGGGGCGCCCCGTTGGAAATTGCCTATTGGGTACTTACCCTATTTATGCCCCCCGTCAGGCATACCCTTGCTACCCAAAGATTTACTTGTGCCGAGTGGGTTTAGCAAAGCGCCCTTTTTTTTATGCAGTGCTCCCTTTTTGGATACGATGCCCCCTATTTTGATACATGTGGCCCCATTGTAGGCGCATTAAGTATCTATGCAAGCTATACCTGACGCCAATTTTTAGAACGTATCGGACATTCAGGCTCACTTCACATTGATTTAATGCGCCAAAAACTGGCATAGATACGCCACTTTTCGGACATTTCGCCCTTAATTGGAAGACAGTTTCTACTTACTTTGAATAGATCATGCTCTGTGTCCGAAGATCCTGAATTCCTGTTTAATTGGATTGGATAAAGTTTCTTGCCATGAAAATGATGGGTCCTACGATGGGTGATGAACAATAATATGGGGGTAACGAAAAAAATATATTAATTTCAATTTAACTTTTTATTTCTTTATTTTCGTTAGCCAATGATCAATAGTATGGGTGTAACCAAAATAAAGAAATAAAAATGAATTTATTGAATTAATATTTTTTTTGCTTTAACTCAAAGTGAGCGCTTGTACATGCCTCGGAGTTTTCGAGCGCGCCGCGTCCCGCCCCAAAACGCCCACACCGCGCCCACACCGCCCATTGCCCGCCCCTTCATGTCAGGCGCAAACGCTGCGCCTAACACCACATCCCTGCGTCCGACAGCGGATTCGGGACGGTGGGGCGCAGGATACGCCAGAAATCGGGCGAAAAGCCCGTTCATACATGTCGCCCTTAATGTTTAACCCCTTAACGACCTTGGGCGTATGAGTACGTCCCAAGGCCGCTAAGGGGCTTTGCAGGGGATCGCTCCGTGACCCCCCCCCCACAGCCGCCGGGTGTTAGCGGCAAATCGCCACTAACACCCGGCAGTAACAGCGCCGGCGGGGGCTCCGCCCGCCGGCGCTGTTTTACCCATCAGGCGCCGTGGCAAAGATGACCGCGGCGTCTGAATTAACGCCGATCGTGCCGCGCACCGATCGGTGCGGTGATCGGCATCAGCGCAGCTATGCTGCGCCGATCCGATCACCGGGCATTGTGGTGGGGAGCCTTGGGAAGGCTCCCGTCACTTACCTGGCGGTTTGCCCCACTTCCGTCCGCGGGACAGGAAGTGGGGAAAACCGCCATCTTTGTACACCCTAATGCATTGCCTATGCAATGCATTAGGTTGTATTAACAATCGCGCCACCTAGTGGTCAAGTACCACAGGTGGCCTCAATGTTACCAGTAAAAAAAAAAAAAAAAAAAAAGTTTTAAAGTAAAAAAAAAAAAAAAAAAGTATTAAAATTTAAATTACCCCCCCTTTCCCCATTTTAAAAATAAAAAAATTAAAAAAATAAAAAAAAGTTACACAATATTTGGTATCGCCGCGTCCGAAAAAATCCGATCTATAAAAATATAACATCATTTATCCCGTACGCAAAACACCGTAGAAAAAAAAATTCCAAACGCCAAAATTGCGTTTTTTGGTCTTTTTACGTCACTCAAAAAATGGAATAAAAATTTTCAAAAAAAGTCGCATGCGTTCCAAACTGTAGCGATAAAAAGTACCTTTCAGCCCGCAAAAAAATGCCCCCTCACTGACGTCCATAGGTTTAGTACAAAAAAGTTATTGGGTTTGCAACAAAATGGCGCCGTGGCGCAAATTTCAAAAATAGAAAATGTTTGTAATTTTTTTTACGGTACCAAAACATAACGGAAAAACCCTACATGTTTTGGTATTGCCGATGCGTAACAACCTGAAGAATACAAATAACACATTATATTTACCGAAGATTGAAAGCCGTAAACGCAAAACCCCCGCAAACATGGCGAAAATACATTTTTTTTCACAATTTGTCCCACTTGGAATTTTTTGCGGTTTCCCATATATTCTATAGTATAGTGAATAACACCATTAGAAAGTACATCTTGTCCGCAAAATAAAAGCCCCATGTGTCTATGTAGGGGAAAAAATAAAGAAGTTAGGGCTTTCAGAAGGCGAGGAGGGAAAAACGAACGGTCACCAAAAAAAAACGCCGGGCCCTTTAAAGGGGTTAAAGAAATCCGATGTTCCCATAAAGAGAATAATTACTGAATAGTCTACAAACCTATTCCAGCCTCTGTTCTCCAGACAGGTGGAAGTCATTGTTTTCTCCAGACAATACAGGACAGAAGACACTAATAAAAATAACCCCAGATTTTATTATATATTTAATTGATCATACAAAACCTTGCAGATCTGTTCACACTTCTGTTTTGGCTTCAGGTCATAACTGGAGCCCTAACACTATCTGTGGGGGGAAAAATACCATTTGGGCAAATTGTAGTCCATTGACTTCTAACATCACCCATCGTAGGATCCATCCTTTTCATGGCAAGAAACTTTATCCAATCCAATTAAACAAGAATTCATGACGATCTTCGGACACAGAGCTTTATGTATTCAAAGTAAGTAGAAACCGTCTGCCGATTAAGGGCGAAATGTCCGAAAAGTGGCGTATCTATGCCAGTTTTTGGCGCATTAAATCAGTGTAAAGTGAGCCTGAATGTCCGATATGTTCTAAAAATTGGCGACAGGTATAGCTTGCATAGATTACTTAATGCGCCTACAATGGCACATCGTATCAAAAAAGGGCGCATTGTATCAAAAAGGGGGGCATCGTATCCAAAATGGGCGCACTGCATCAAAAATGGGTGCACTGCATCAAAAAAAGGGGGCATTGCATCAAAAAAGGGGGTATGGTATCAAAAAAGGGCGCATTGCATTGCATCTGCCCATTTAATGTCAACATTCAGAGCAAAAACCCATTGAAGGAGACTGGAGTTCTGTCATTCTGCTGCAGAGCTCCCTGCTTCTGGCACTTTTATATGAGCTGTAATATCTAGAACTACTTTGGGCCGGGGATGAAACTAAACAATTTTGATTGTGGGGCCTCCCTCTTGGTGTTATGTCAGTGTACCATCAGTGGCCCAAAGCATGTGCCCCTTTGATAACACCACTTACCTATTAATATTAGTAAAAATGCCTGTCTCCCATTTTAAAAGGGGACACTGCCATCAGAAGGAGGATTTTTGGTAAAACTAATATTCCTGGAAAATGGTATTTATTTTAAAACATATTTGGGCATCTTTGTATTTTGGCAATTAAAAAATACATAAAAAAATATCCTTCTGTAACTGTGATATATAACTTTTTAGTACAGCCGGGCAGACTAATCTCTTTTTAGTTAATCTGCTACTTGTCTCTATATAGTGTAATTAAAAATAGAATGACAAAGTGATTGCTCTATTGTTCTCTCCACAGAAATAGATAAGAATATGCTTCATCAGACAGTAAATGAAAGATAAATAGTTTGAACCTTTTCTGCCCTGGGATGGAGGTGGGGGGGGGATATCTCCAAACCTGTCAGGTAATGTCTATTATCACACCCCCAGTGAAAGAAGAACCATAAATCAATGTTCTCACTGCTGCTATCAGAGCTCACAGACACGTCAGGGAACAGGCAGGAAGACACACTAAGAGGAACTGCCCATCTGCCCATTTTGATGCCAGTTTTAATGCCCAGAATCACTTTGGGCCAGGCTGAAACCAAATGAATTTGATGTGGGGCCTCCCTCTTGGGATGATGGCAGTGTGGGATCAGTGGCCCAAAGCCATTTAAAACCCTTTAAAAAAAAACCCTTACTTATTCAAATCAGGAAAAACTGACCGTCTGCCACTTTGATGCCAGTTTTAGTGCCCCGAATCACTTTGGGCCAGGCTGGTGTAAAGTGAATTTGATGTGGGGCATCCCTCTTAATGTGATGGCAGTGTGGGATCAGTGGCCAAAGCCATTTAACCCTTTAAAACACCAGTTACTTATTCAAAATCAGTGAAACTGCCCATCTGCCCACTTTGATGCCAGTTTTTTAAAGCCCAGAAATCAAATTTTGGGCCAGGCTGAAGTAAACTGAATTTGATGTGGGGGATCCGTTTAGTGTGATGGCAGTGTGGGATCAGTGGCCCAAAACCATTTAACCCTTTAAAAACACCAGTTATTTATTCAAATCAGTGAAAACTGACCGTCTGCCCACTTTGATGCCAGTTTTAATGCCCAGAATCACTTTGGGCCAGGCTGGAGTAAACTGAATTTGATGTGGGGTATCCCTCTTGGTATGAATACAGTGTGGGATCAGTGGCCCAAAGCCATTTAACCATTTAAATCTTAGTTTTAGTTTCAGCGTTGATGCCCATTTTATGCCAGCTGTTAGTGTTTCCCGGGCTTTTTTCAACTGGTTTTGTCCTTGGTCCACATCACTGATTGACATTTATTAAGCTGAGAAGTTTTTCTATTTATTATCCTCTTAAAAAACAAAAAAATATTTTGCATCGAATAAGAGACTGCCGAATAAGAAACCAACTTCACCTTCGTCACATAAAAGCTTCTTGTGGGTCCTGATGAGGGCAACGTTTTGTGCTGTTTCCATGCCAGGGTTGCAGAATGTATAACTTTTTCTTCCCATCCTTGTTTTTGCAGGACAAGCTGTACTTGCTGTCTGCACTATCTTCAAGTGTCATTCGACATTAACCCTAATGCAATGTATGTACCGAGTGTTACAGTGAGGGGGATGCCAAATATGAGGGGGTTATGTTATTTATGTCATATACTGTCTGTCACAAGGCATTCTGGGAAAAGAGCTAAAAGCTCAAGCGCCCTCTATTGGATGTAACAAATCCTCAATTTGCTTTTGACCCACTGAGTCTTTAGAAAGCAAAAGGGATATTAGCCAAGCCTGTATCACTCAATCTGCAGACAGCTGTTTCAGGGCCGGTTCACACGGCTTGAATAAGGGCCGGGGCGGGGGCGCTGCCCGCCAACCCCATAAACATGCATTATCCATGGCGCATATCCCGCCGGGATAATGTGCATGTCACTTTTTCCCCGCCCGGCGGATTCGCCGAGCGGGGAGGAGACGGAATCCATAGTTCTCTATGAGAACTGTGGATTACCGTAATGGCTGGGACAGATTCCAGATGCATTGCAGCGCAGTACAGCTCGCAATACGGCTGCAATCCGTGCCCAAAATAAGCCGTGTGAACGGCCCCTCAGGGTTTTGCCTCTCATCAGTGCAGAACATTACTGGCTGGCTGGGTGGGAGGGAGGCAATGAGTGGCTCAGAAAGGGGAGTATTTCTCCTTGGGTAGAGCGAGCGCCATATAGGTATTTAGAGTTTTGAGACTGCCTTTTTGCCTTCTGCTAAGCATCTGCATATCTCTCCTTGGTGAGATCACCATATAGGTGTGTGGAGTTTTGAATTGCCTTTCGGCCCTCCACTAAGTATCTGCATATCACAAGGCATTACGGGAAAGGGGCTGAAAAGCTCAAGTCCCCTCTATTGGATGTAACAAATCACTCCACACACCTATATGGTGCTCTCTTCAAGAAGAGATATTACCCTTTTTGATATACTGTCTGTGTCAATTTCTTGTTTTTTTCATACATGTAAATGCAGATTATCAAATGTGTGACCATACCGTTATGGGCCTGTCAAGGTGCATTAAAGGGGTTTTACCAAAATCCAAGTGCCTCCTGGATGGGGGTCTGACCACTGAGGTTCCCACAATTCACAAGAACAGGGATCACACGTCCTGCAATAGGACTGAGCAGCAGGGTATGTTCACATGGCTTTTTGGGGGCGCATTTCGAAGTGTACTGCGCTTAATATGCGGGGAAATGGGCCCCATAATTATGGTAATCCATAGCCTAAAGGGGGATTTCACACGGCTTAAATTGCGGGACGTAATTTTTCACCCCGCAATTACGCCGGGGGACGGGGGCGGGGCGGGGGGGGGGGGAGTAAGCAGGGGGCCGCAAATTCCCCCGGCCATAACTATCACTGCTACGGCGCGTAAACGGCCCCTAGAAAGTGAAGGTGGGTTATCTCCCGCCCCGGGGATTGCGGGCGGGGAGAGAGACGTAATCCATATTTTTCTATGAAACGGATAACCCGAAATGAATGGGTCCGTTTTCGGCCCGTAATTTGGGGCCCCTTTGGGGCTAATTACGGGGCCGAAATAAAGGCCCATTTTTAAGTAAGTGAACATGGCCCTCATAGAGAACTATGGATTACGCCTCCTCTCCAGGCGCGTACCATACAATCTATAATACAAGTGACATGTCAATTATTTGCGGCGAATACACGGCGAGAGTAATGCATGTCAATGGGGCTGCTGCCGCCCCCCACCCCACGGGAGCACCTGCTGATTAGCGCGAGCTCGCAAAACACACGATGTACTGTGGCACGTACTGTACACTCCAAAGTACATCATGTGAACATACCCTACGGTTCAATGATATTCTAATTTTTGAGATGCACTAGTACACACACATACAAACATATATATATATATAATATAATAATATAAATAACATAAAGGAATGTGTGAGGTCAGAGGAGTGTGGGCATGTCTTGCGTGTCTGTATAGATATAAATATATAATTTTGGAATTTTTGTTTCATTTTTCAATCATCTCCTAATTAACAACGAGCAGTTTCAAGTTTTGGAGAAGCCCTTTAAGAAAATATTGGCACCCGGAGGAAAGCCAATGAACATGAAGCAGCTGCCCATGGCAACCAATCAGATTCTTCCTTTACATAAGAGCTGGCATCTGATTGGCTGATACATGAAGTAGCCCCACTTTGGGCTTTTTTAGGCTTCATACATGGAGCCGCAGACATTAAACTTTCCTTACACTTCTTAGAGTCTTACACTGTGTTTCAGAGAGTGAATAGAATCATTGGGAGTTAGAACTGCGTCATTCCTACGGAGGGGAGAGAAATGACGCAGTTGTAATAACTCAGTCCGAACCCCATGTTCTCCTCTTCACTCTCCGGAATAACAATTGAGGACACTCAGACCCTCGCCCATAATGGAAAGCTGTAGCCATGGAGGTAACATACCGGTCCGTGTCTGCCCTTCCTACACTGTGACAGACCGCTCAGGTAGACGCCGCTCGCCTCTCCCGCTCTTTCTCTGCCTGAGAGGATCCGGATTCACCGTTCTGATTGGCCGCTGCCTGTCACGTGATCGCGTCTTTGCGCAGGTTCTTCTGGGAGATGTTGTTCTTTGGTAAGAAGATAACGTAACAACAGATTTACTCAGGACTTCATTTCCCAGAATCCATTGTGTGGATTTTTTTATTTGTCGGGTTTTGGAAAAAAAAATTGTGTGAAATTTAGTGTAAAAAAAGTTCTGTTTTGTCAAAGAAAGTCTATGAGCTAGAAAAATCTTAGAGAATACAATAAGAATGAATATGTGTAGAGAGGTATTGTTTTGCTGAAGAAACTCTTTGGAGGTGTCCCAATCTGTTACTTGTAGGTGATGGCTGCCCCACTGATATCATGCTTTGGGGCTTTGGGACCCCATAATTTCACAAAACCATAAAAAAAAGTTATAGGGCAATTCCCGGGTTTTAAAAAACACAAAACCTAGTCTATTGGGTGGTGGTGCCTAAAAGGTTACCTTTTGTGGGTATTCAAATTGAAATATTGGCAACAAAAAAGACAAAAAACGAGGTAAAAAGCCTCTTTGACCCATTTAACAAACATAACAGAGCTCAATGTCGCAAGAGGGAAATACACTTTAGGCCACTTGATTGGCCCCATTCACATCAGGTTTTGGGGCTACATCACCAATTTCCTTCAGGATTGCTTGAAAACCGTAAGCATAATGGAGCCCCGAAAGCCGACCCTTTGGTGACCGGAAAATAGGGTAACGTGTGAGAGCGAAAAGATGGGGGAGGCCACGTCTTACAGTCACATTACATTGTGGGGCAATGTCATCATTTTGATACTTCAGAGCTACATTCACAGTTCTGCTGGTTTGTTATTAGAAACAGCAAACTTGTTGATAGGCACAGCTTAGGCCCAGAGGCGTAACTTGCAGCTCCTGAGGCCTAGCGCAAATACTGAAATGGGGCCCCTCAGCTGTCATTTGCCATTTACAATGCTGTGGGAGAAGGGCTTTTGGGGCCCCATAGCTGCGCCTCTGCTTTGGCCCGATGAACACTTTTTTTGGCATCCATCAGAATACCTGGTTAAACGTATACTGGGAAAGCCTTAGGAATCTATATAGCAAATGTCATCTCTTTTGGACTACGTTTGCGCAATTTCTAGTTTGTACACAGCAACGATTAAGGGTGGCTGCCCGAAACACGTTTGCTGTCTACTTTTATACTGTAAGGGTATGTTCACATGGGCAAATTTCGGACTGCATTTCGCATCGTATTTGCACTCTCATCTGAGCGAGATGCGTGGCGAAATTACGGTAATCCATAGTTCTCATAGAGAACTATGGATTACGCCTCCTTTCCCTGCTCGTACAATACGATCGTATTGTACGCACGGGGAGATAAGTGGCATGTGAAAGCGCCTCGAGTAATGCATGTCAATGGGGCCGGCGGGCTGCCAGCCCCTCCCCCCCCCGCCACGGCACGTGGCATATCAGCGCGACTCCCAAAGCACCCGGCGTAATTGCAGCTGTATTGTACGCGCCGCAATTACGCCGTGTGAACATAGCCTAAGATGTCACAAACACCTTTTTAATTTAATGCCTTAATAAATGTGAAGTTCACTCAACAATCAGGTCACTGATGTATGGTAGATTATAAAGTGTGTGCAAAAGAGACCGTTTCTCTCATGACCTCTACCAGTGATAAAACCTTAAAACATAATGTGGATGGCACTTTAAGAAGGACATCTTTAACACTCCAGAGCTGCATTCACAGTTCTGCTGCTTGCTCTTATGGAATGTTTACACGGTGTTTTGAATACATTTTTCGGATCTGAAAATGTATTTAAAAGTGCTGCGTGAAACGCATCCAGCACACACTCCAAGTGTGCTGTGTGTCAGGCTATGTTCACACGATGTACTGCAGCACGTACAGTACATCGTTTCTTTCGTGAGCTTGCGCTGATACGCGCATATTCCCGCGGCGGGGGAGGGGGGGCCGTAATGGGGGCCCCATTGACATTCATTACTCACCGCCATATTCGCGTAAGTAATTGACATGTCACTTATCTCCCCACGCATACAATACGATCGTGTTGTACGAGCAGGGAGAGGAGGCGTAATCCATAGTTCTCTATGAGATCTATGGACTACCGTAATTTCGCCACGCATCTCACCCGTATTAGAGCGCAAATACGTGGCAAAATTACCCTGTGTGAACATAGCCTTAAGATGCATTTTGGCTGCAGCAGAAACGCACCCTATAGTTTTAAATAGGGAGTCTGCTGCATCAAACGGATCAAGAATTGACAGGACAATTCTTTAAATGGATCCAAAAGACGCATCACAACGACACAATGAGACACGCATTGTTAGAGATGTTGCCCCTGTGGTTTTATCTTTTTGGGCACCCAACCCAAAGTTAGTGTAGAGAGGGCCTTTCATAGCCTGGGAAATAATAAGATCAGATTGTGAGGTCATGTATCAGGATTCTGATGGGGGCAATACTATTTCTCAGAAAAAATTTCATAGACTCCACAAATTTTCCTCATGGTTTTTGCATATTTACAATTTTTTTTTGGGTTCTAAAGGCATACCCAATAAAATAATTTTACACTGACAAGCAAAAGGGTAACAATGTTTTGAAATTGTGACTTTCAGGGTCCTATCTCACCATCCACTACAGCTTTGTACATGAGGCTACTGTAATTTTATATACAGTCATCTTACATCTTATACATAAATTTGACTTGCAAGTATTTAGCATCTGCTTAGTTCTGCAGATTATTTCCTGTAACTGCATTGTTACTGTTTTGCTCCTAAAAATCAAATAGTTAATTTGTATTATTTTGTTATTATTTGGGAAATCCACCTTTGGTTTTCA
Source organism: Phyllomedusa bahiana (assembly GCA_025379985.1). Taxonomy (NCBI): domain Eukaryota; kingdom Metazoa; phylum Chordata; class Amphibia; order Anura; family Hylidae; genus Phyllomedusa; species Phyllomedusa bahiana. The sequence continues at coordinate 12,409 of JAODAL010055830.1, forward strand.
GCTCTGCCTGAATCCTTCAGGGCTCTGAATCAGATTCAAGCATATCTTGACCAAAATCTGATCCCAGGTCTCTTCTACACATTCCCAATGTTGGTGCAGACTGGACTTGGATACATATACAGCTTTTTCTTCAGCTCCACCCACAAGTGTTCAAAAGATCAAAACATTGTTACCCTTTTGCTTGTCAGTGTCTGTTCTACCTAAATAGCTTGATTATTGTATCATAAGTTGATAAACAGCCTGATGTAACCATTTTTCTATAGTAAAGTTATCACTTAAACATGCGCCATGTATTAGGGAGTCGGGAGTCATAGTCGGAGGTTTGGGAAATTTCGGAGTCGGGGCTTTGGCTTGCCGACTCCACAGCTCTGTTGATAGCAATGTAAATCACACTGCACATTGTTAGATACGTGTTTGGGTCCGAAACATGTATCAAAAATGGGTCCAAAATCAGATCCAACGCGCTGTGGGAACATACCCTAACACCCCAGAGCTGCATTCACAGTTCAGCTGGTTGCTATTAGAAATCACAAGCTTGTTGATAGACACAGTTTAGGCCCCATTCACAGCACCTTGTGGTGTCCACCACAGTACCTGGAGAAACATATCCCAGCAAATACCCTGGCAAATTTAGTCTCTTTTAATATATAAATATACCAAACCTTATCTAAGGCATGCCTATACTATAGGGACACCTTTTTGAAGGTGTCAGAGACTGATGAATATGGTGGAGGCCACTATTTTGGGCCCAATCATATCACATTTGGTGGCTACGCCACCAGTTTCTAATTACCTTGAAAACGCTATCCCAACATATACCACGGTGAAGCCATAGGATCTGTAGGGCAAACATAGCTTTTTTTGGATGACATTTTATCAATTTCAAGCTTGTACATGTTTTATGTGCTGGTCACTAATGCGTGGTAGACTATAAAGTGTGTACAAAAGAGACCATGTTGGTTTATAACCTCTACCAAGGACATAGCCCTAAAATATTATTATGTGGATGGAACTTTAAGAGGGACATTTTTAACACTCCAGAGAAGCATTCACAGTTCTGCTTGTTGCTATTGAAAACAGCAAGCTTGCATATGTAAACTGTGTCCATTGTGGCAGAGCGCCCGTATGCGGTCGCATGGCTCGGGTCAGGATTCCTCCTAGAAACATGCCACCAAGGACCTGGTCTTGGTGGGGGAAGTCACTGGTCATCTGTCAGCAACACTAGGATGCTGATAGCTGTATGTAGTACGGCTGATATCCAGCCATTATGGGCTGGCTTTCCTGGAACAGGTGCAGTGGGGTGGGTGGCTGTTCCCATGTTCCAGAACATGTTTTGGTGCAGAACTCTGGAGGCCTATAAAAGACCTGTACCCGCAGGTGATCGGGGGATGTAGTCTTCCACCTGTAAGTTGGAGCAGCAGAGCTGAGGAGAGAGCTCTGTTGTCTATCAGGATAACTGGTGAACATACCCTGGCAAACGTAGTCCCTTATAATATATCAATATACCAAACCTAGTCTATTGCAGGTGATGGCTATGCTGTAGGTGCACCTTTTTGAAGGCATTCCGATGTATAGTGGTGACAAACACCTAAAACCTGTGGTAAAAGTGACCACATTTAACACGAAGACATGAGCGTCACGTGAGATAAATATAGTGGAGGCTACTTTTTTGACCCAGTTACATCACATTTTGGGGCTACAGCACCAGTTTCCACCGAGATTCCTTGAAAAAAGTATCCTATCATATACCGTGGCACAGCCGTAGGGGTCTGTAGGGTAAACAAAGTCTCTTTTGGATCGTTTGTTCTACTGTATTTCCCATTTGTACACGTTTTATGTGCCGGTCACTAATGCGTGGTAGACTATAAAGTGTGTATGAAAGAGACTACATTTGTATTATGACCTCTACCTGCAACATAGCCCCAAAACATAATGGGAATGGCACTTTGAGAGGGACATTTTTGACACTTCAGAGCTGTATTCACAGTCCTGCTGACTGCTATTGGAAACAGCACACTTGTTGATAGACATAGCTTAGGCCCCATTAACAACACATTTTTGGCATCAATCATGAACCTGGAAAAACGGCAGAAGCCCTGGTGGAGGCAGAAAAATTTATAGAGCACCCCTATTCTCTTTTGGACTATATTTGCTCTATTTCTGGAACATATATACTTCATGTGCCGGACATGGTCTACCACACTTTTTGTCTGGTACGTAAGGCGTATACGGCAAATGTAGTCCAAAAGAGGCTACATTTGCTGTGTAGACTCAGCCTCACTGAGGCTTATGTGGGAATAACTTTTTCAAGGTGTCCAAAACGTGATGAATAGCTTCTTGACTGAGGTAGGCAGATAGTTTTTCCTATAACAGGTAAGCATACCATTAAAGACGAGATGGTGAAACACCAGAGAATGCTCCATACAGGGAATTTTGGGAGATTATAGCCTTAAAGGGGTTGACTCACTGCATCGATTCATCTTACCTCAGTCCTGTTTTCCTGGTTTCTTTTTCTTTTTTTATTTTTAATTCAAGGGCATGTATGCTGGCTTCTACTGGCCTGCAGTGATGAGCTGATGAGGACACAAGGTCTGTAGCTATAGAAACCAGTGCTTCCTGCCTATCAGAAGAGATCAAACAGGTCTGTAGCCATAGAGACCTGAGGAGCTGATGCAGCCCATACAAGAGGGGATATCTAGGAATAGGTAGGACACTGTTAATGGACACATATTGCAAAGTGACTTGTTTTTGCAAGATCTTTAACATAAAATGCAGCAATCCCTGTAGTGAGACAACCCCTTTAATGGATTATCTCTGTTTTCTGTTACCGTAATTAGTAGGATTATGCGCCATTTCTCTTGGACAGGACACAATTCCGATAGCTGCGTACCCAGAGGCTTGCAATCTGCACGAAACGAGCATGTCGCTGCTGAATTTCCACTTTTAACAGTGCATTTCATTACTCTTAGTTCCAGATTTCTCCTTTAGGGTCAAACTATTTCTTGTGTAATTAATTTTACTGAAGCATCTCGGCTCGTTAGCAGAATGTTTGCAGGATATATTGCAGATTTTCCTCAGCTCTCCCTCCTCCTACATCTTTAAGAAATCTATTATATGTTACTTACACCAGTTTCCGTAATAATGATTTGTTCTTGATTTTCTGTTCCAGGATCTTATGCTTAATGGCCCCAGGTTGCGGACTAAGATCTGACTCAAGTATTTGCTTATGACTTTGAAGCGTTTATTTTCTAGGTAAGTGAATGAACGCGCAGTAGTCGCATTGAATTCAGCAGCTGCCATGTTTGCTCTTGATAGTGATATGCCAAATTTACATGGACAGTCAGCTTTCCATTGTGCTAATCGGTTATAGGCTATGTTCACACGGCTTAAAATGGGACGTATCTCGCCCTGTATTTTGTGCCGTACTGCTCTAAATACGGGGCGAGATACGTACCAGTCATTCCGGTAATCCACAGTTCTCATAGAGAACTATGGATTCCGTCTCTTCTCCCTGCTCGTCAAATACGATGAGCGGGGAGAGAAGTGACATGTCAATTATTCATAGCGTATACGCGCCGGGAATAATGAATGTCCCCGCTCCCGAGCACACGGCGTAATTGTAGGCGAAATACGTCCGGCAATTATTGCTGTGTGAACATAGCCTTAGAATCAAAAATTGCCAGATTTCAATGAGGTTTTACTTCAGCTCAGATGTTCTTTTTTTATTTTTTACAGAAAAAGAATAGAGTAGCAGATAGTAGAAGGGACCTTTGCTTTTTTGTATTGCCATCTGTTCTAGGGGCATTGAGTCTTTACGAAATGCTCATTAGCCAGTTGAGGAGGTTCAAAAATAAGATAAAACCTGCTTGTTCCAGCACTATTGCCACTCATGGTGCTCCTGGCTGATGAAGTCACTGTTCCTTGTTCAGGTGACCCCACAGCTATTGACAGGACACAGGGATCTGTCACATAACTACTAAGCTCCATATTGGTCGCTGCATCACATGACCACCAATTGTGATGTCATCAGCGGGCACACCGGCGGTGGCGCTAGCACTGAGCAAGTTTAAAAGACCAGGTTTTATTTTTTTCCTGTGTTACAACCTCCTCAACCAAGTGACATGCGTTTCATGAAAATGGAAAATCTCCATAAATCTCCACACTGAAAAGAAAAAAAAAATCAGTTTATATTGGAAGCAAAAGTAGCTTTTTTTTTTTTTTTTTTTAAAGAATTCCTGCAACAGATTTATTAAGAAATACAGAAGATTGCACTTCCGTTAGCATTAGTTTAAGGGGTCTAGTGGGTGGTCTTATCAATTACTAATAAGTATCACTGCACACTCATACAAGGAGGCCTGTCACTCATTGATAACTGTTCACACTGCGATCCTTGGACCGTTTTTAGCACGTTTACATGCTGAACAAAGGTCCAACATCAGCCTCAGACAGCTTCAAATCTTCCTTCATAGACTATAATGTAAAATATGTCTTGTTGTTCACATGAAACATTTCAGAAGCGTAATTGTGAGCCGTGTTTTGAATTCAATTACGGCCGTAAAAATAAGTGACATGTCATTTCTGGAGTAGTTTTTTTGCTTGTAAAATTCCCGTAAGAAACAATGGAGATAGGATTTTTCAAAATATGCTCCAAAATACGCTTCAAAAAACGCCTAAAATCAGGCGTAAATTTACACTTCAAAAACTGCCATGTGAACATACCCTAATTGTGTGTGTGCATATAGAAATTTCCTTATTTTTTGAAAAAGCACAGTTTTTTTCAATGATGCTAACATTAAATGAATCAGAAATACACTCTATTTATTGTTAATTTCCAACAACCATCACTCCAGTAATCTAATGGGACATTGTGTTTGCTAACTGTGTAGGAAAACTATTGGATATTTTGAACACCCTTGAAAACCCTTGTGCAAGTAGGTTAGCACAGCTGAAAACAGCTTTGCTGATTAGAGAATAACGCCCCGCAACTACGCCGCGAGGCGGGGCGGGAGCGGGTGAGGGAGCGGGGCCGGCACCTCGCCTGGCCATAGACTTGCATTACCAGCGGCGCGTATACGCCGCTAATAATTCACATGTCACTTATCTCCCCCCGCGGCGGATTCGCCGAGCAAGGAGAGGAGACGTAATCCATAGTTCTCTTTGAGAGCTGTGGATTGCCGTAATGACTGGGACGTATTCCAGCCATAATTTACGCACTTTGGCGCGTAATTACGGACTGAAATACGTCCTATTTTAAGCCGTGTGAACATAGCCTAAAACTGACCTTCCTTTGAGCTAGTTGAGAATCTGGAACTTTACATTTGTTGGTTCGATTAAACTCGCAAAATGGCTACAAAATGAGAACTTTCATGTGAAGCTCGACAGTCTTTTCTTGTGCTGAGAGATGAAGGTTATTCCATGCGAGAAATTGAAAAGAAACTGAAGATTTTTTACAACGGTGTGTAATACTCCCTTCAGAGGAGAGCACAAACAGGCTCTAACCAGAGAAGAAAGAGAAGTGGAAGGCCCCGCTGCACAACTGAGCAACAAGACAAGTACATTAGAGTCTCTAGTTTGAGAAATCGACGGCTCACAGGTCCTCAACTGGCAGCTTCTTTAAATAGTACCCACAAAATGCCAGTGTCAACGTCTACAGTAAAGAGGTGAGTCCGGGATGCTGGCTTTCAGGGCAGAGGGGCAAAGAAAAAGCCATATCTGAGACTGGCTAATAAAAGGAATGTCACGGATGCAGAGTGGATCCACTGGACCGCCGCAAGCGGTGGTGTAAGCCACGCCAGGGAGCAGAGTCTAAGTAGGTCCCGGTTTTCACCAGAGCCCGCCGCAAAGCGGTATGGACTTGCTGCGGAGTCTACCAGGTCGTTACCCCTGACGTGACCTGCTTGTGGTGGCAGCCGAGGTTTAGCATGGTACAAAATCGTAAGGCAGGCTCGTAGTCGGGGACAAGTGATAAGGTCAGGACAGGTGGCAAAGGTTCGTGGTCGAAGGACGTAGGCGAGAAAGTACAGTACACAGAATATAGACAAGACTAGAATAATGGTTTCTCAGTAGGCAACAGGCACTAAAGATCTGGCGGGGAGTGGATGGAAGCGCCCAGGTAATATAGAGGCAGCGCCCGGTAATTGGCCAATTACCGGCACGCTGGCCCTTTAAATTTCACAGAGCCGGTGCGCACTAGAGAACGGGGATCTGCGCGTTGGGCAGCAGGGAGATGTGGACAGACAGGAGTGCGGTCGGGTGAGTATCAGCGCGCTGGGTGCGAGTGCGCCCATGGCCCGACATCCAGACAGTGGCGGCACTCGCTCCTGATGCCGGGGCACAGGCAGGGCTGCAAAGGCGCCCACAGCCCGACTTGCAGGCTGCGGCGCTATTCGCACCCAAGGACAAGATTAATATGGGCTAAAGAACACAGAGATTGACAGAAGAGATTGGAAAAAGTGTATGGAGACCATCAAAGTTTGATTGTTTTTGTGGATCCCCACAGAAGAACATCTGTTGAGACGCAGAACAACAAAAAAGATGTCTGAAAAAGTGCCTGTACAATCACACCATCTGTCCAGCATGGTGGAGGTCATGTGATGGTCTGGGTTGGTGCTGGTGGAGGTCATGTGAAGGACTGGGGTTGGTGCTGGTGGAGGTCAAGTGGATGGTCAGGGTGTTGAAAGCTGGTGGAGGTCATGGGGGATGGGTCAGGGATGGCGCTGGTGGAGTCATGTTATGGTCTGGGGTTGCTGTTGGTGCTGGTGAGTCATGTGATGGTCTGGGGTTGGTGCTGGGGATGTCATGTGATGGTCCTGGGGTTGGTTGCTGGTGGAAGGTCATGTGATGTCTGGGGGGTTGGTGCTGGTGAGGTCATGTGATGGTCTGGGTGGCTGCTGGTGGAGTCATGTATGGTCTGGGGTTGGTGCTGGTGGAGGGAATGTGAAGGTCTGGGGTTGGTGCTGGGGGAGGTTCCTGTGATGGTCTGTGGTTGGTGCTGGTGGAGGTCATGTGAAGGTCTGGGGGTTGGTGCTGGTGGAGGTCATGTGATGTCTGGGTGGCTGCTGGTGTGGAGGTTTCATTTATGGTCGGGGTTTGGTGCTGGTGGAGGAATGGTGATGGTCTGGGGTTGGTGCTGGGGGAGGTCATGTGATGGTCTGGGGTGGTGCTGGTGAGTGGACATGGTGAAGGTCTGGGGGTGCTTTTGGTGCTGGTAAAGATGGCGATTTGTACAAGTAAAGGTATTTTTGAATAAGGAAGGCTATCACTCTTCATTTACAACGCCAATAGCTTAACCTGTGGACGGAGCTTGATTGGAGTCAATTTTCATCTGCAACAGTACAATGAAACAAAGCCATCTCCAAATTTATGCATGAACTATTTAGGGAAGAAGCCGGCAGCTGGTATTCTATCTGTAATGGAGGGGCCATCCAGCACCATACCTTAAACCCCATTATCTGTTGAGGGAGCAGCTTGACTCCATATGGTACGCAAAAAAAGTGCCCATTCAACCCAAACAACTTGTGGAGATGCTTCTGAAGTCAGGGGGGAAAGTTCTCCAGATGACCTCAGCAAATTAACAGCTAGTAGCCCAAAAGGTCTGCAATGCTGGAATTGCTGAAAGGGGGCATTCTTGAAAAAAGAATTTTTAAGCAAAAAATTATTTTTTTAAAAATAAAAATCATTATTTCTAACTTGTCAAGTTGGACGAGATTTTATTCATTTTGAACTCTTTGAAAAAATAAAAGTACCAGGAAAACAAAAATTTGGGCTGGGTACCCAAATTTGGGAAAGGGTAGGTATGTGTGTTTTTTGTGTGTGTGGTGTATATGTATGTTGTATTAATATATATATTATTATAATAATATTTATTATATCGTCGCCTTTTGTGGGGTTTTTATATTAAGGGTCGAACAGGGCATATTTTGTGCACAATTTTTTTCTGTAAAATGTATTTTTGAAAAAGACGATGAGATACATTTTTGGAATATTTTCCCCTATTGATTTAAATTTTGGTCTATTGCTTGGTCGGGGCCTTGCTTGGTTTTGGAAATTTTTTTAAAATTATTTAAAAAAAGTTATATTTTGGGGGGTTTTTTGGTTTTAGCACAATAATTTTAACACCCCCTCGGTTTCTAATAATTTTTTTTAAAATTTTCCCACCTTCTCGTTCTGTCATAAATTGGGACCTTTTGCAAAATTTTAAGCCGCAACCCCATCTCCCCACTAATTTTGCACAATATATTTCAATGCAGAATGTGAGGATGGTTACATGCATGATCCGCACCAGATGCCACATCGAAATCCAATTGCAATCTATGTCGTAATGATCTAGATGGGAAACCTGCATGTCAATGGAGACGACGCTGAATGTCCGTTAAAAAAAAGAAATGATAGAAGTGACGAAATGGTGCTGATCCACCTAGCAAATCCTTAACTACATTTTACAGTCCCTGTTTAAAACCTGTACAGAATGGTGCGGATTTCAGATGCAGATTAAAGGGGTTGTTCACACATTTATTTTACCCCAGTCTGTTTTTCTTGTTTTTTTGAATTCAGGGAGGTTTTTGGCTTCACTGGCGCTAGGAAGAAGGGCTGACTAAGGACCAGTGCTGGGGAGGCCTAACAGGAGAGGGTTGAAAAGTCTGTGCTATAGCGACCAGCGCTGGGCAAACCTAAAAGGAGAATCAAAACAGGTTTGTAGCTTATCACTGAGGAGCTGATGCAGCCCCTACAAGAGGGGTATCAGAAATAGGTTGGACATTTCTAATTGGGCACATATTTTCAAAATGACTTGTTTTTGTAAGACCTTTAACATAAAAAGAAGCAGCAATCCTTGTAGTGAGACAACCACTTTTAGTGCTGTTTCCCCATAAACTAGAACTCTTACATTTGTATCTAGTGTTGACAATCCTGTGATCTGTAGATACTAGGTTGATACATTTTACCCACATTGATACGTGCTAGCAAATGCAGAGTTGTACAAAATCTTAGTTACAGTTCCTATTCACTGACAACAAGCCGGATCTAGGGTTAGAGACCAAAGTAAATTAAAATTTCAGAAAAAGGGTTTTTTTTCTATTACATAATTCACTGTATTCCAACAGGCCCCTGGGGGGTTGGGGATCTCCCCGCCGGAGCAATCAGACACTGGACCCCCAATCAGTTCCTTTATAACCCTTTTTAACTTTCAGGGCAGAGACCTAACATGTCGTCCCATATGTTCAACTCTATGATATCCTCCCCTAAAAAGGAGAAAAGGGGCTGGGACCCAAAATACAAACAGTGGGGAAAACTCGCCTTAAAAAAACTCAATTAGACTTGGTCTTTTAGAGACAAATGCCATTTGGCAGGAGAGCTCTCCTTTCATTACACTCACAAGGCTGTGGTTAACATGTTCTGTGCCAACCTCACTCAAGAGGGTGATTATAGAGTGATATGCTGAATACTGGGGCACTGCTGCACTGAATCCTTCTCCAACTCTATTCCATGGAAACGCACTATATCACTACTAATACGCAGTCTGACCCTCAACATAGACTTTCTGGACTGTTGGATGTTTTCAAGACAATATCGCAGCATTTTATGATCTGTGGAAGTGGTGACTTCAAAAAGTTTGTTATTTTGTAGGGAATGAAGAGGAACCCCTGAGGATCAGCTGGCACTGCCTGCAAAATTGGGGCCATAATCAATGGTAATCAATGGGCTGCCCATACAATGCAATGATACTCTGGATCCTCCAGTAAAGAATCTGGATAATAAGGGGGGAGTCCTGAGCTCTCCCCACCCACCCCACCGCTGTCCTTTGACAGCTCTTTGGTCTTCACCATAGTGAAGTTTGGAGTGTGACTGTTTGAGGTTGTGGACAGGTGTCTTTTATACAGATAAGTTCAAACAGGAGCCATTACTACTGGTAATGAGTGGAGGACAGAGGAGCCTCTTAAAGGGGTTTTGCCACAATCTTATTTCATACCTCCTGGATCCAGCTCTGTGTGCTCAGAAGGGGGGCGTGTGTAATTTGTTTGAATTGCATATCATGTGACCCAGCAGGATGACATCACCAGGCTTTTCCTCTCTGTAGTCAAAAAAGGTCTATTTGTAAAGCATTGGAAGTAGTGAGAGATAAAAGTTTTTGCCTCCCCCAAAAGGTTTCCTAGGTTAAAATCCCTGCAGGAACAAAAACCTGTTTTTTTTTGGGGTTTTTTTTCTCTGTATAAAATGCACAAGCCTCATTAAGGTTTCTTTTTTATTTTTTTGGCGCTGTTTGTTTAATTACTAAGGACAAGAAGGTTTTGGAGTAGAGTGACAGCACCGGGGGTTTTGAACACTCAGTTCCCTGGAGGGAGAGGTTATTGGAAAGTGCCGACCGGGATGAGAACTCTCCCCTGTCGTATCCCCTGGAGATGAGGTTTTAACAATGGATCATAAAGGAGCAGCTAAAACAAAAAAGGTCAAAATTTTTAATAATGATGAAGGGAAAAATGTTTGTTATTTCATTTGCAAGCTTCCCACGTAAATTTTTGCTTATGGAAAAAACCCTTTTTAAAAGAAGAAGTTACGGGTCTTGGAGCCAAAAAAATTTGCTTGTTTTAGGGAAAAAATACTTATTTTCCACCATAAAAGACAAGGGGATTTTCTGGATTTGTTTTCTCATTTTGTCTCTCATGTGACGGTACGGTGGATCCGCTGGCCCCCACCGAAAACGGTGGTAGTTAACCCACGCCAGGGAACGGGGTCTAAGTACCCCCCGGTTTTCCCCAGAGCCCGCGCAAAGCGGGATGGACTTGCTGCGGCGTGAGGGTACCAGGGTTACCCCCGATGACTGCTTGCGGTGGCGGGCCCGGGGGACTGCGTGGAAGGATGTAATCCAAAAGGCTGTCAGGAACAGCAGAAGGTAGGGCAGGCGGGAGGTTGTGGCGAGGCAGGAAGACGGTCGGGCAGGGGGCAAAAAGGCAAGGGCAGGAAACGTAGCGGAACGGACTGGTACACGGTAAGCAATATGGGCACTAGGGCACTCCAAATTTTCCCCCAAAACAACCAACAAATTTGGGAACAGGTGCGGGGGGGGAATACAATTTTTATAGGACCGCGCCCGGGAAAAAACCCTTACGGGGGCACGGCCCCTTTAAATTTAAACCCGCCGGGCGGCGCGCTAGGGGGGGCAAAGGCACGACGGCCGGGACAGACAGGGCGCCGTTCACCCAGGGGGCCGGAAGCGAGCCGGCGTGGGGCGAGGGTGGGGGGGGTGACCGCAATGCCCCCCGCCCCGGCCCCGGCCCGGGGGGG
>JAODAL010055831.1:0-23688 GCA_025379985.1 Phyllomedusa bahiana
ATGACGGTTTCTTGAGTCACCACAGCTGAAAAACAACGCTTAATTAACCCTGGATGTAAATTACGCCAGAGAATTGAGCCACCACAAACTACTAGCTTTGTAGCGTGTTACAATGCCGTGTTTTTTTACGCTACACAACAAGAGATAAATTGTAATTAACCTTTGCTTGTGAATTAGGCTACATGAAAAAGGGTATATATTTGCGGTGAAAAAGAGGTTTCTTGGAGTCACCACAGCTGAAAAGCAATGCTTAATTAACCCCTGAATGTAAATTGCGCAAAAGAATTTGGGCCACCACAATCTACTAGCTTTGTAGCGTTTTACAATGCCTTGTTTTTTATGCTACACAACAATAGATAAAATTGTAATTAACCTTTGCTTGTGAATTAGGCTACAGGAAAAAAGTATATATTTTGGCGGTGAAAATGACGGTTTCTTGGAGTCACCACAGCTGAAAAACAACGCTTAATTAACCCCAGGATGTAAAATTGCACCAAAGAATTGAGCCACCACAAACTACTAGCTTTGTAGCATGTTACAATGCCGTCTTTTTTTTTACGCTACACATCAAGAGATAAAATTGTAATTAACCTTTGCTTGTGAATTAGGCTACAGGAAAAATTTATATATTTTGGCGGTGAAAAATACGGTTTCTTGGAGTCACCACAGCTGAAAAACAACGCTTAATTAACCCTGGATGTAAATTGCGACATAGATTTGAGCCTCCACAATCTACTAGCTTTGTAGCGTGTTACAATGCCGTGTTTTTTACGCTACACAACAAGAGTTAATATTGTAATTAACCTTTGCTTGTGAATTAGGCTACAGGAAAAATGTATATATTTTTCCGGTGAAAATCAACGCTTAATTAACCCCTGGATGTAAATTGCGCCAAAGAATTGAGCAGCCAAAAATGAAGTGGTATTTGTATTGTAAAAAGGCTGTTTCTTTAAATGAATACAACAGGAACTGGCTTAGATCCCCCTTGGATATTCAATGTGCTGTGAGCAGAATAGGATTTAAATATATATGCAGCTGCAGTGGACGCACACTGGATTTCAGATCCAATACCCCAAAAAATCAGAAATAGAATGTTAAGAGAAGCAGTCTCTGAGACAAGCTGAGACACCCCACAAAAATCGCTGTTTAAAATCAGTTCTTCAGTAAGAGCTATTAGCCGCAGCAGCACCTTCCCTGATCAGTACAGTGAGAGGAGTGTGAGCTCCCAGCGTCGGCGCCGGACTTATATAGTGCGGTGACGTCACAGAATCCCGCCGGTCTCTGTTTGGCTTCATCTTTGCACATGTCATGCAGGCTATGCCCTTCTTCCTCCCAGAATTCTTTGCCCCATGTAACGCCATGTGCTCGCAGCCATTTTATCAATCAAAAGCACACTTCGTTCACCCGAAGTACCCCAAAGTTCGACTTCGTTCAGAACCGAAATTTTCCTGAAATTCTAAACGAATTCCACTTCGTTAGAATCAATTCGCCCATCTCTACATATAAACAATGAAAGGTAACAGTTTGAACTTAAAGCTGTTTTGCTATCTCCTTAATGCCATCTTTGTGGCTAGCTTGTAGGAAGCTATGAGTAGAAACCATCAGTTGCCAGTTTCCAAAGGGGTTTGTCCTTGCAAACCAATTGGTAACACCCATTTGACTATTTCAGTAATACATTTCTAGAAGGAATAACAGAGGAGCAACACAACACAGAGATATAACAGAAGATGCTCCAGAACTGTTATTTCACAGGGAACTAATAAGAATTTTCTAAAATTGACATATCAGGAAATCTCGTAAGTCCTTTTTAAGGATTGGTAAAGCTGTGCAACATCTGATGAAACCTAGACTCATGTGCAAGGAGGCCTTGTGACTTTATACTGTACAAAGGAGCCAAAATGTCTCTGTGCATCATCCAGGCACTGCATGCATCAACTAACAGTATAAGGAGAAGTGATCATCATGGACACCACATACTATAGGCATTCTCAATATAGCCAAGCGAAAGTGCTCTAATATATTTGAAAATTTCATATAAGGCCGTGTTCACACGGCTTATTCCCGACGGATTTGTGAGCCGTATTGAGCTCACATATCCGCCGTGAATAAGGGGCGGGACGGGGGCGTGGCCGGAGCACAGCGGGGGCGCTGCTCCCGGCCCCATAGACTATGCATTGTTTACGGCGCATCCGCCGTAATGTGCATGTCACTTTTCCCCCCGCGGCGGATTCGCCGAGCGGGGAGGAGCGACGGAATCCACTGTTCTCTATGAGAACAGTGGATTACCGTAATGACAGGGACGGATTGGCGCCGTACTGAAGCGCAAATCCGGCGCGGAGTATGGTGCCAATCCGTGCCCAAATAAGCCGTGTGAACGAGGCCTAAATTAACAGGACGAGTAACTTGACTGTAGACATTTCCCTTTTCTCAATGGTCGGCTCATAGGTTGCTATAAGTTGGCCACAGATACGGAAATAAATGGGGAAACTTTATATTATGAGCATTATAGTGTGTCTAATGACAGTGCATCTAATGAAAGTATAAGGAGAAGTGGACTCCAAAAGTCTGAACAAACCTCCATTTTATTACAGCATGAATTATTAGTAATGGTTCAAAATAGGTATGAGCGAATCGAATCTCTCAAAGTGGAATTCGTTTCAGGTTTCAGGAAAAATTTGATTCTAAATGAAGCCGAATTTCCTGGTGATTCGTGGTACTGGTAACGAATCGTCTCTTTTTCTAAAATAGCCGCCAGCACATGGCGTTACATAGGGCAAAGAACTATGGGAGAAATGATTAATTAATGATTAATTAATGATTTCCATTAATGATTTTTTGATGATTCAAGCGGACAGGAGTACTCAGGAGTGAAATTTTGATGTCAGCCAGTGGCAGCTTATGCGTGACACCTGCTGTTTGCTCAAGCCCTTTGAGGAGGCCACGTTATTTGTCAGTCACCAGGACTACAGGATGAACAACATCATTCCACTGCTTCATGTCCAGGAACAGATGCTGCAAAATCTGTCTGGTCAGGGGACTGGAGACGTGGCGACTACATCTTACATCTTACGGCCACATGAGTCCAGTGGGGGCTGAACTGGAGTAGGAGGAGGACATTGGAGCACAAGCAATGTCTGGCGAAATGAGTGGTTTTTCTACCCAGGTGACAGAAGAGGAGGAGCAGGAAGCCGGAGGAGGTAGAGAGAGATGAGGAAGATGAGGCAGATGACCCAGACACCGTGGCAGTATACAGTGGAGATGGAGGCAGGGAGTCCCTCAGAGTCACTAGCGCAGATGGCCCACTGCATGCTGATTTGCCTGGGTAGTGACAGCCGAATAGTCACCATCCGGCAGAGGGATGACTTCTGGCTCTCAACCCTCTTGTACCCTCACTACTGGTCCAAAATGTGGGCCATTTTTTCACCTGCCTGAGGGAGGACAAACTCAAGTACTATAGAGAAATCCTATGTAGTCAGTTGGCCACTGCCTATCAGCGCCATCGTCCATTCTCTCGCAGGTCTGACCAGGGGGTTCCTCAGTGCTCACCTACCGCTGCCATAGCTGCTGTAGGGAGCTGGAGGGTAGGAGTAGTACCAGCTCCATCAGCAGCAACCTGAGTCTGGAGTCGTGGTTGAGCAGCTTTCTTCACCCGCCTAGTAAGGAAGGTATTCACCAGCAGCAGCAGAAGCACCTGGAGCAGACCCTTAACCAGTAGGTGGTGGCCTACTTGGAGAGCACCCTGCCACCCCACATTGAAAATCTACTGGACTACTGGGCAGCCAAGCTGGATTTGTGGCTGCAACTTGCTGAGTTTGGAGAAGCTGTCCTGCCCGGCCAGTAGTGTAGCATTAGAGCGGGAGTTCAGTGCGGCGGGGGCCATAGTTACCCCAAGGAGAACTCGCTTGTCCTCCCAAAATTTGGCGAGACTCACCTTTGTCAAGATGAATCAGACGTGGATCAGCCATTTCCACACACCAATGCCTGATGGATCAGATTAGATCAGCCATGCCGCCACACTCAAACTTTGACAAATGAGTCTGTATTATTCTGGCTACCTGCCTCAGCCACTATTCTGATGCTGCCACCCACCTGATGCCACACATCTGCTGCCAGCTTCTCCTTCTACCACCCACCATCTTTACAAGGGACTGGTATTGCCATCAACCTCCCCACTCCTCACTGGGCTTTTATGTAGCATTCTGATGCTGCTGCCACCTCACCACTCAGGTCACTATGTCACTCTCTGACTTGATGCTGCTGCTGCCACCACCTCCTCATTATGTCACCTAGCTGCAGCCACCTCAAAATTATGTAATTGTACCACTATCTGGCGGGAAGCTGGTGCTGCTGTTGCTGCTGCCACCTCCAAACTGTGTCATTGTGCCACTCTGGCCTACTCATGTTGCCGTCACCTCCTCACTCTGTCATTGTGCCACTCTGTGGCCTACTCACGCTGCTGCCAACTGACCACTCTCTCACTCGAGCAACCTTTGGTTTCCTAATGCTGTTTCCACCCTCCACCACTCTATGATGTTGCCACTATATTTGGTTTTCCCCTTCTTTTAATCTGTCAGAAGGAAGGAAAAGGACAAACACAACTGATTGTGTCTTCGGAGAAGCCATAAAGCCAGCATGACATGGTCCTTCCTTTGTCTGCATCAGGATTGTCTGATGATTAGTTAGCCAAAAGCAGGAGTGGATACAAAACAAAGAAGACATGCAAATATTCCATTTACTTGTCATCTCTGTTTTGAGTCAACTCCTGTTTGTTTTTGGCTTTAGCAAAACTGATGGATGATTGACCAACTGAAAGCAGACACTAACGGATCAAAGGAAGGGAAAAATGATCAGTGATGTCAACGCAAAATTACTGCCAACACTCTCTCCACTCTTTCAGGTGTGTGTGTGTGTGTGGGGTGCTACATGTATCCGCGTTTAACAGAGCAGGTTCTGTCACAATCTGTGGAATCATCTCATGACGGTGTAAAAGGAGTGCGCTCTGACGCTATAGTAGGATCTTGGCCCTCTGCTTGGTTATTTCTAGCTGGTGTTGACATTACTCTGTCAGGCTGGTTTCCCACTTCAGTTATTTGGTCAGTTTTGACCCCATAGCTGCCCAGATAAGTGAAGTGTGAAGCGATACTAAGAGCGGCGCCTGTAATCTGCATGTCATACTAAAACACAGCATTGTATGAAGACCAAACCACGCTCCCTATGCATATTTCTGTATGGCACAATGTTCTACAACACCCTCTCTGCAGCCAGGAAATAGCTGTTTTTTAATGAGATTTGTCGTGAATTAATTCAGAACAAAACAAACTTTTTGAGAAATTCGGCTAGTCGGCTGAATCGAAATTTTGAGAAATTCGCTCATCGCTAGTTCTAAAAAGTATCTCGTAATAAAACAGACATGGTCTCTGAGTAATGTTTTTTGAGCCTGTCCATATTTGATTCAACACAGGCTCCACCGAACTTGTAAAGAAATTTTGTCACTTTGACCCTGACTCTTATCCTAAGCAACCGTAACTGTAAAACTAACTCAAGATAGTATTAGAGATTTTTTTTGCTTATAAGATTTAATTTACTGCTCCAGAGCGCTTCTGGTCTGATGTCACATTGAGGAAAGCCAATAGATGAGAGTGCCACTGAACTGGAAGTGTTAGTAGCGCATAATGGTTATGATTACAGTCTATTTTTAAGCAATTTACACCAGAAAACGATTTGAATTTCTAATATTTAGATCATATTTGACTTTGATCCAGAAGTGCATCACTGTGAAATGGAAGGGTTTTGATAATACAGTTGACTCAAAACAATGGCTTCACTATTTTTATGAAACTTTCATGACAAAATGTTGATACGAAATACTGTTACAAATCAAGACTTGGTTTAGGGTTTTTTCCTTTTTTTTTACTTCAGTTAAAATGCAGGAAGTTGTGTCTATTTAGAGGATTCTGTCTAAGCATTTTTTTATCACTTCTTTGCTAAGAATACACAGTAATCAAAAATTTTATCAGCTAAATTCCAAAAAAATTCTAAATTCTAACAAATGTACAGCCTATGATTTGTTGTAGTAAGTAATTTTCTCATATTTTAATAAGTACCTTTCAACTCTATATGATCTCCAAGATCATGTGGCTAAATTGTAACATAGGTAATAATAATCTAAGAAAAAAATCAGTTCTGTGAGGTGTAAGGCTTTAGAAAAAGATAGCAGAAAGAAAATAATTTAAATGTATTTAACATAACGAAAGATAAAATAACTACTGAGCATGGCTATAAAAGGTTATCAAAAGATATAGGGCCACATGTATGAAAACTGTCTTCGGCTAAACCTTTCTTTGTTGCCCATAGCAACCAACCAGAGTGCCCCTTTCATTTCATATAGTGTTCAGAAAAAATGAATGAATGATTGCTTGCTATGGACGACAATGAAAGTCTTAGACCAAGACAGTTTTCATAAATGCCCCCCCACAGTGTTTATCATGGTCCATTCTGTGGTATCCATTCTGGGCTGTTAACATGGCCATGTCCCTGCTTTGTTCCTGTGTTTGCAACACCGGTTTCTGTACTTGTTGCTATGTCCCTTGTGTCTGTGTACTCACCTGTTCAGCCTCCTGATCCTGTATGTGTCTGCACATACTCCCTAGGCAATGAACACTCACTGGTCTGGATTTAAAGGAACAGTGTCCCAATTTCCTATCCAATGACCTACATCCTCTGTTATATAAGGAATTTCCTACCTCTGTTCCTGGTCAGTTCATTAATGTTCATCTGAGCTCCTGACCTCTGCTGCTGGCTTCTGTTGTTACTTTGTTAACATCTGTGTTACCTGCATATCTGCTCTTGCTATTCCTGTGTTAACTCCTGATGTTCCTGCCACTTTACCAGTCTATTTCCTGCTGTTATCCTGATGCTGTACCAGTCCACTACCTGCCTGGGACCTGCTATTTGTCTACGACTACAACTGCCAGGCCCGGACTGCCCATAGGGCAAACCGGGCATTTGCCCGGTGGGCCGCTGGGGTCCGGGCCGCAGCGCCGGCGCGGAGACCCCGCCCAGGGGGCCGGTGTTTCCTCCCGGCAGGCCCCGAGTGCCAGCACATGGCGCACGTACAGCGGCCGCAATGGTTGGTCGCATATGCGACCGGACCCCTGTTCCAGGGGGCCAATAGGCCCCTCTCGCCACACGGCTGCATGGCCAGGTCACAAACCCAGGCATGCAGCCATCACAGCCGTCGCCTGCACCATGCGGTGCAAGCAGCAGCCAAGGCAGAACATCTGGGATCTTCTGATCCCGGCCGTTCAACTCCCAGGAGGCCGAGCAGCAGGTGCGCGATGTGATGACCGATGACTCGGGTGAGAGTAGCCACACTGGAGCAGGAGAAGAGGAGGGGAACCAGGTAAGTATTATTATTAATTTTTTTTAAACTAATTACTGGCCCAACCTGCCTCAGAACTAGCCCTACCTGCCTAAGAACTGGCCCTGCCTGCCTAAGAACTAGCCCTGCCTGCCTAATTACTGGCCCTGCCGGCCTAAGAACTGACCCTGCCTGCCTAAGATAGCCCTACCTGCCTAAGAACTAGCCCTACCTGCCTAAGATAGCCCTACCTGCCTAAGAACTAGCCCTGCCTGCCTAAGAACTGACCCTGCCTGCCTAAGAACTAGCCCTGCCTGCCTAAGAACTAGCCCTGCCTCCTAATTACTGGCTCTGCCTGCCTAAGAACTAGCCCTGTCTGCCTAATTACTGGCCCGATCTGGCTAATTAACTGGGACAGCCCCAGCTACCTGCTTTAGGAGGTCTATATGCTTACCTGCCTAATAGGGGGGCTTGAATACCTACCTAATGGGGGTCTACCTATTTACATGCCACTTATATGACTTTTTTTAATTTCTAATTTTTAGGATCTAACATACACTGTTTGGGGTACAATTACTGTGTAGGGCACCAAAAGGGGCACTATTACTATTTGGGGCTCTATGGATGGGGAGTTTGTACAGAGTTGGGAATTGATAGGAAAGTGCTGGAAAAGAGAGGAGTCTAAGATGTATTTGTGGTAAATTCTACAGGGACGAGTAGTGACCGGGAGAAGAAGACATTGCATGCTGTACCGGACAGAGAAAAAATGGAAGGGAACAACTCATCAGGGAAGACGTCATGGAGGTTTGGGACAGATGGAGAAGAAAAGGAGAAGAGAACAACTCCCATCAGAGATGACATCTCCTGTGAGTCCTTGATGTCAGGGGTAATTTTACTTCTGTGTTGAATCGGTGCTGTATTCATATGAGGGTGACCTGACTACTGGTGATGTGATTGGTGGGGTTGTAGGTTAGGCTGGTGCTTATGTAGTGGCAGTGTGGGCTTGTCCCTGATTGTAAAGCGCACACCTGACTCTGTGATGAGGGGTTTCTCTGCACCACTTTTTCTTTCTTGCTTGTGTTTAGGGGGCTCTCACATGGAGCGGTTTTGGTGCATTTTATGATGAGTTTTTTGTGCAGAAATATACAGCATTAACTACTCTGCCTTTCTGCACAAAAAAATGCACCAAAAAAACATAAAAAATGCACCAAAAATGCTCTGTGTGAAAGCACCTTTATAGTGTAGTTTATTTTAGAAAGTGGCGAGGTGCGAGAGCAAGGGAAATTTTGTAAGCGGATATTGTATGTGGGCCAGAGGCGTAACTTGAAGCTCCTGGGCCCTGGTGCAAAAAGTGAAATGGGCCCCCCAGTTACCATATTCCACTTACAATACTGGTATCTTCCTATGTGGCAGAAGGGCTTTTGGGCCCCCTCAGGCTGCAGGGCCCGGTAACAGTTGCTACCACTGCACCCCCTGTAGCTACGCCCCTGATGTGGGCTGCTGGGGGCTTTGTGCCAGGGCTGATTTTTATTCCCAGTCCGACCCTGACAACTGCTGTGACCTGTTACTGCTACCAGTGTCCCTGCCCTGCACTTCGGCTACCACCACAAGTTATACCATCTACACTTGCGGTGGTATAGAGCCTCCACAATAGCCTGCGTTCTATGGTGTCAGTCCTAAAGGACCTGTTGAAATTTGACAGTGTTATAGTAAAATGATGTAAAGTTAATGATTTATTTTGGCCTTGGTCCAGAACAGCTATAATAAGTCTTCCTTATCTTAGACATTTTACTTATTACCAATAAAAACAGCAGCTTTATTCCCATATAAAAATAATAAATCCTTGTTAACAATCATTGTTTAACTTTATAATTAAGTTATATTTTATCAATTATTATTTGTCCCAGACACAAGGACTACTGGTGTTTTGGAGGGCAACAACACAGAGGCCATTTACTTAGAGTTCATAAAAACGTTCCACCTTAGAGAAGGTTACCTATTTGGAGAATTTGCCTGTTCTTAACACATATAGTTATGGCTTTATTGGGGTGCCTTGGGACTGATTTAGGGCTCACATGTCATCTATCAAGAACATGAATGTAGGAGTGTATAACTGCATTGTTATTGTTCTTAACAGGACATATAATCAGCAAATAGGAGAAAGGTTATTTCTGAATTAAGATAAGAAAAGTAGGCCATAGTGTCAAGTGATTGACTCAAAACTCTGCTCTAAATGATGTTGTCTTCTGCTGAACCTCAGTGTCCCATTACCATGTAAAGTTTAAGTCCACCACATCCTCTGGAGCATCAATCTGACTCTATATCACTGGCGGAACTACCGGTGTAGCAAACGTAGCAATTGCTACGGGGCCCGCCTCCTTAGGGGGCCCCGTAGCACCTGCAACTTTGTCTGCTAGCTGGTAGTTCCGTTCCTGGGCCCTGCCTGCAATGACTGTAACTCCAGTTCACTGCCAGCAGGTCCTGTGAGATGAGGCTGCCTGTCATCACTCACTGTGAGTCCGGGCAGTGCAGAGAAGAGCGGAGGGGGAGCAGCAATCCCCAGCAAGCCGGAAGTTTCGCCGACTTCTCTTCTGCTCGGCTCCTCCTCCTCCCACTGTAAAGACACTGAAGAAGTCGGGACAGAATAGGAGGAGGGAGGGAGACTCACACACTGCCAGGCAGCCTGCTGTGAGGTACAGAGGAAGTGAGGGAGCCGCACATTCCCAGACAGCCTGCAATAAACAGCTACAGCACAGACTCCCGCTGCCTCTACCTATTGTGCTGCTACAGACTGCCCGGTAACCAGGTGAAGGGGTTAATGTGGGGGAGGAGTGCGGGTGGGGATTGTAATTTTGCTTTATAAACTCCAGAAGGGAAGGGGGATGTGCTGGGGGCAGCTTCTGTGCACTGCTTGCATTCAATGCTTCACCCCTGACAGTCAGTGGTGACTGTGTGACAAGAAGGAACAGCAGTATCCAGAGACAAAGTACCTTTGTCTGCAGCATTTAGGCACAGTTCACACCTACATTAGAACCTCTGACACAGAGCTTAAAATGGGAACCTAAGGATCCATTTTACAATGGTCGTCCACCGTCTGTCCGTCTGACCTTATTAATTACAATAGGTTTGTGGATTTCTGCTGTGGCGTCCTTCATTTAGACAGAAAAATTAGCACAGCTTGCTGCGCTATTTTTTATGTTATTTTCAATGGGTCATGCAATGGGGATTCCTAACAGAACCTGCGATGTATACGTGAACCGAGCCTTAGGTCGGGGTGACAAACATTGGGGGCCAGGGGCGTGACTACCAATGTAGCAGCTGCCACGGGGCTCGGTCGCTTAGGAGGCCCGCGCCCCGGGGCAGCTGCTATCACATCTGCTACCTCGGTATTGCCGCTCCTGGACCCTCCGGCAGTGAACCTAACAGTTCACTGCGGCGGATGGAGAGCTGCGGGGCCCGGCACATGCTGCCTCTGAATACCCGGGCCCTCTGGCCCGAGCGTTTAGAGGCAGCGGCGCCGCTCTGCTACTTCCCCTACCAGCTCTCTGTGGTCACGTGGGCGGCATGGTGACGTCACATCACCGCGCCGCCCACGCTGAGCAGGGAGGCTGCAGCGCGGCGCATCGGTGGAGTGTGGACCGAGGTAAGTGATTTCTTAGTTTACCATGTAGTAGAGTTATTGGTAATGTTGGTCTTGGTACAGTGGGGTTTGTTTGGTAGCAGTATGATGGTGATATGTATGGTGAGGTATTTGCCCCTTGTATTATCTACATTATCTAACTGCATGTCCTGGTAAATGTTCGTGGTCAGGGAGGCGGGCGAGGGAAGGTGTAGGGGGCCCCATCCAAAAGTTTGCTTTGGGGCCTTGGCTTCTCTAGTTACGCCCCTGCTCTATATACAGTACAGATTGTACCTTTTGAATTGTAGGCCAGGTTTAGACATTGCATTGCTGCATACATTACCGAATGCACTTCTTAACTACATCAAACCTCATGTTGAAATTGCATGTGCTTACAAAACACCAGTTTTTTTCTTTAAAATGCAAGTGGTTTTCTAATTAACCCTAATAAGGAACACGAGAGAAATTGGGGATAATTAAAAAATTGTTTTGATGCAGTTGGAAGACTCAATAACATCGAAATGTGTAAACCCAGCCTAAATGTCATAGTTCTTGCATATTGCAAAAAAACATTTACTTCCATGGACAATGATGTCATTAAATGATGCTCTTAAAGGAATATGAACCATGTGAGAGGGAAACAGGAAAGTAGCCTGCATCCAGCTACTGTACAATCAAATAAAATAGATTAACACTTAAAACTGATACATAGTTATAAGTACATAATGTGATATAGCATGCCAGCAAGTAAACCATTGCTTATTTCATTCATTCTTTACAATTACACGGACAGTCATTATTACTGCACACAGGTGTATTAAAAGAAAAATAATAGGTACCACATCTTTAAAGGGGTTTAGCCATGATGTAATGTTGATGTGGGATCCTCCAAAATGGGTATTTAATCACTTTTCTAAATATATGTGAGTACAAAAAGTGAAGCCTCTGAGAGCTATAGCTTTATTTACAAGCCCGTAGTTACTTAAAAGTTTGCATTAGACACGACCAGCTCCAGCTGACAGGAGCTGAGGAGCTGATCTGGTCTCGCTTGCATTGTCTGCACTTGTTATCTAATGACAGGGAACATGACTGAGCTTTCAAGGGACTGTGGAGAAAGATGTTGTGTCTTTTGTATAGAGAATCCACTGGTTCTAATGTTTTATTTGAGTACACGTTGCACAATGCTCCTTGCTTCCTCAGAGATGCTGCTCAGGCCCCCTTCCTCTCCTCTGTGAGGCTGCTGTGCTTTGTTTATAGTCTCTCCTGATCAGATTAAGAGGTAATGAAGTCACTTCATGGCAGGGGCGTAACTACCGGGGTAGCAGATGTAGCAGCTGCCTCGGGGCCCGCGCTCTTAGAGGGCCCGGCGCAGCTTCTAGCGCATCCGCTACCCCGGTAATGCCGCTCCTGGGCCCGCCGGCAATGAACATACTAGTTCACTGCCGGCGGGCAAGAAGCTGAGGGGCCCGGCGGATACTGCCTCTGAACGACTGGGCCCCCCGGCCCGAGCGTTCAGGGACAGCGCTGCCCGGAGATAGCAGAGCGGAGCGCCGCCGCTCTGCTACTTCCCCTGCCAGCTCGCTGTGATCACGTGGGCGGCGCGGTGACGTCACCTCACCGCGCTGCCCGCGCTCCAGCCTCTGTGCTCGCATCGGGGGAGCGTGGAGTGAGGTAAGTAAGTTATTTATTATTTTACCTGCCCTATAGCCTGCCTAATTAGCATTAGCCCCCCTGCCTGACTATATACCCCTAGCCTGCCTAAATAGCCCCTCTGCCTGCCTATATAACCCCAGCCTGCCTGCATAGCCCTCCAGCCTGCCTATATACCCCCAGCCTGCCTGCATAGCCCCCCAGCCTGCCTAAGTAGCCCCCCTGCCTGTCTATATACCCCCAGCCTCCCTGCATAGCCCCCCAGCCTGCCTACATAGCCCCCCAGCCTGCCTGCATAGCCCCCTAGCCTGCCTACATAGCCCCCCAGGCTGCCTATATACCCCAAGCCAGCCTGCATAGCCCCCCAGCCTGCCTGCATAGCCCCCCAGCCTGTCTGCATAGCCCCCAACCTGCCTACATAGCCCCCCAGCCTGCTTACATAGCCCCCAGCCTGCCTACATAAGCCGCTCCCAGCCTGCCTACATACCCTACCCTCATGCCCCACCTGCCTCCCAGCCTGATATACCTCCAGGCTTCCTACATAGCCCTGAGCCTACCTAAATAGACCCCAGCCTGCCTACATAGTCCCCCCAGCCTGCTTACATAGCCCCCAGCCTGCCTACATAGCCCCCTAAAGCCTGTCTATATAGCTCTCTAAGTCTGCCTTCCTGAATAGCCCTATAGCCCCCGTGAAGCCTGTCTGCCTATGTAGCCCCTATAGCCCCCTAAAGCTTGCCTGCCTGTCTACTTATATGGGGCCCCTTTAGCTACCTAAACCCTGCCTGCCTATATGGGGACTCTATTGCCTACCTAAACCTTGCCTATCTGGGGCCACATATAGCCTATCTAAACCCTGCATGCCTAAATGGACCCCATATAGCCAGGGGGGGCAGGTGCTGGAAAAGTCAGGATTCTAAGATATTTGTGTCTAAATCTCCAGGGACAAGTGGTCGGGAGATGTCATGATGGTCTGGACCGGATGCAGAACAAAAGGGAAAGTCAACAACTCGGTAGAGAAACGTCACCTGTGAGTCACAAGATGTAACTGCACTGTAATCACTTATGTCTGCAGAGTCTGTGTACACTGGTGTCTACCACTATATGGTCACTTTATGGTGGTTATATACAGTCTGCATAGTCTGTGTACACTGGTGTCTACCACTATATGGTCACTGTATGGTTTTAATATACAGTCTGCAGAGCCTGTGTACACTAGTATATACCACTATATGGTCACTATATGGTGGTACTATTGGTCTTTGTGTACTGATCAGTAATAGTGTAGGGGTATTATTCAGTCACTTTGTGGTCATGTTCTGGTGGTATAATCAGGTCCATATGTAGTAGTGTTATTGGTAATATTGGTTTTGGTATAGTGGGATATGTTTGGTAGCAGTATGATGGTGATATGTATGGTGAGGTATTGTATTATCTACATTATCTAACTGCATGTCCTGGTAAATGTTCGTAGTCAGTGGGGGGCATCCAAAAGTTTGCTTTGGGGCCCTGGCTTCTCTAGTTACGACCCTGCTTCATGGCAAAACCCCTTTAATTTAAAACTTAAGTTTGCTGCACTGGTTCTTTTGACTATCGTTAAAATTATTTTTTTCTTTAGGTTATTTTTTATTGTTTCTCAAAATAATCTAAATTCTATTCACTATTGCTTTTTAATTGATTATGATATTAAGGTGGATTTAAAATGTTTTATACTATAACGTGTCAAAATTTAGAGAGTTTACTCCAGTGTTCTTGTCCACTACTGCATGCTTAGGTTACTGATTTCCTTTAAAATTGGTGTTCAAGTAGATATACCATATCTGCTTCAAATGGAATAGATTGTGAACCCTTTTTTGTTTCAGTATACTATAAATCATATTGCAAGTTGTATTATATTGCATTATTTATTTTACAGTAAATCTGTAATCTGCAGTGTTGGCCAAGAACAACATCTTCATGTAGTCTGTAAGTTCTCTTCATGTTTCTGTTCACACACTAAAAATATATTGATAGGTGAATTGACTTCTTGAAAAATTGTCGATACTGTGGTACCATTGGTAACAGAGCTTATAAGAGTGATACAAATCTTTGTATAGAGCTTCAGAATATGTTGACATTCTCTGAAGCACTAAAAAAAAGAAAAAAATAATGTTGTATACCTACTAAACTTTCTTCATATCTGCATTATTATCTGTGTTTTCTGTTGTCCACTGTTTCTGATGGCAAGAATGCTATGTTGTATCCAAGAATAACTGAAATTGTCCTCTGGTGTGTGGAGCATTAGTAATAATTGCCTGTCACTAGGTGGATGTCGGCGGAACCCTTCTGAAGCAGTATGCCAACCGACATTGTAAGAGAAGGGCAAATTTGGTTAAAATGATTTTTTTTTTCAATAAATTGTTCAATCTCTTTGTCTATTTTGTGATGGTTGATGCATACTGTTTTTTCCCTTTTGGGGAAAAAAACTGTGGAAATGGTTGCTATGTTACAGGCAGCCTACAGGTGCCATGTAAAACGCAGGTTAACAATTTTTTTTTTTTTATTTCAACTGAGTTCAGCCTCGTTACAGACACCATTGAAACACCTGAACTGATAAAAATGTGATAAATATTTGTCAAGCCATTCTAAAAGATCACCATCGGATTATCAATAAACTTCTGTGCTGGGATTTTAGAGAGCTCATGTCAGTCAACTTAAATGGAGGAATTGTGCATGAAACGAGTTGTAGCACAAGTTGCGCCTTGCCTGTTCACCCCTGACCAGTGGGATAAGGATGAAGGACATTTAAGGACATCCGCAATGAGGATGATCATTTTTGAACACTGCACCACATTTGAAATATGTAGAACCATTCATAAACTTGTGGTAGCTTCCTTGTAAGCTGTCTGCAGCATAACAACCATTTCCACTGCTTTTTCTCTTAAAAGGCAACAAAATTTCACAACTGCACATTGTTCTTATGAATCAGTCATCTCAAAATAGGCGAAAGATTGAACAACTTGTAGAAAAAAATAATCACTGGAGCCAAATGCACCCTTCCCCAACAATGTTGGCTGGTATACTGCTTCAGAAGGGTTCCACCAGCATTCACCTAGTGACTGAACCCTGTACTATTAACGACCTGTTTCTTCTGGGTACCCTTTGTACTGTAGTCTGCAGTGCTATTCTAGCTCTCAAAAACACCAATACCCTAATGGAAACGTTAATTACACTAACATTAGTCAGTGGAATCCATCAGGATTTGTGAGAGTATATTTGAAAATAGATGTATCATAACTATTGTTATCAAGTTAAGAGTAGAGACTGAGGTTAGTGTGAACTGAGCTTAATATGGTTTTATAAGTTATTTTTAAAGTTCTTTATTTACTTACATTCATATTATCATCATATGTTTTGCTAATATAATACAAATCACCATATTTTCCTGACACATAAGTTTTATGTCATAATACTGTATAATAATAAAGAACAATTGTATTACAGATATTTTCAGTATGTATTTTGAAATAATTTCACATCTATGCTATGCATTAAACATACAAAAAATAACATTGGTTGATCTAATAGAAAATATAAAACAACATAAATCAATGAACATTTTAGACATGTAAACAAAGACATCTTACCACCTCCACTGTAAAGGAGTTGCATATTTTCAAACTCCAGAGATGTATAAGTTGGATCTAATACATCACTATAGTTGGCCATTTCCATGTCCATTACTGAATTAGTCATCTTCATTGTGACTTAGTAAACTAGAAGACTGTCAAACTTCAAGTAATAAGATCTGTTTTCTGTTCCTCATGAGCAGTAATAGACAAATCTTTGAAACTAATCTCTGCTGAAGGAGGAGCTGTAGAAATGCTTCTGCGTGCTACTTTCTACCTTTACCTCCCTTTTATGATAGCTTGAGGTAATACTTGTGATAGTCTTGGAATGCTCAGTGGAATATTCTTATCAGAAGTATGTTTGTCATGTTTTTCTCTCTTTTTTCAGTGTAGGCAGACTTAAAGGACACCTCGGAGTGACACATCCACATCAAATCTAAGAAACTTATCTAAGTTTATCTTGAATTTATACTTCGCAGTGTATAGACAACCTGTGTACACAATAATTTGAGGATCTTTCATCTCAATCACCATGTGAATCATATTTCTGAAAAATGTCAAATAAACATCTAAAGTGAATAGCTGAAGTAATGAATCACTTGAAAAGTGTTATGCATTAACATTCAATGATACAATCCTACTCACTACTAGATATTAATAGGTGTAACCTAAGATGTAAGAAGGCAACTCCAACTAACATGTTGATAATACTCTTACCCTCCAATGGAAAAGTGGACCTTTTGAACCCTTTTAATCTTCAGGGCCTATGATAGACCACAACTCCTGCGTCCTTTTTGTTAAAACTCTTTAGATATAAAGATGTATCATAAACACTATTAGAACTGTCTACCATTCTGGGCAAGGAAAAAAGTATTTCACCATTTTCTCAAATTGTACAAGTGTCATTAAAAAACCAAACCAACTTACTAGAAATTAATATAATGTTTAATAACATGTACTGGCTACATTTATAATACAAGTGATATATGCATTTTACTGTTGAAAATAAGATGTGTATTTTGGTATGCCACAACATAATTAGGCTCAAGGAAATTACTGTATTACCAATCAGCATTGTACAGATCTGTCACTGGTGCCAACAAAGCATTGTCGCCTATTTTATGGTTCATAGTTGTATGCTAGTTAATTTATCTCCTTAATAACCATCATCTGTCTTTTGACAGCAGGTGGATTGTGTTCTCTGTCATCAGTGATGCCAAAGATATCACTGCCTACAAAGGGGGCGCCACAACCGTGTTAAGAACAGGACTGTCTCTATGAATGGCAGAGAATTCCCCCTGCTTCATCTGATCACCAGTATTCCCAGTGCCCAATGGAGCCTGGTGAATACCTATACAGTCAGTCCTGGGGACCTAAAGTAGCTCCAGGGCTCTCTGTATAGTAAGCCTGCTATCAGGGCACACTGTGTGTTTCCCTGACAACAGCCTGTGTCATACTGACACAGAGTGTAATGATTTTAATCCAAGTGCTGAGGAAACAAAATAGGGGAAGGAAGGAAAAAGGGGGGGAAAGGCGCAATCCGATGTAGTAAATCACACAGGTAGTTAAAGCAGATTGTAATTAAAACAGATGCTGCTCACCTGGACAAGTTGTACTAATTATGGTACTCATATGTGCACATCTATAACCACCAGCAGCCAAGGTTCCAATACACTGGGAGAGTTGCACTTATCACTGGATCCACATGATAAAGAGTAAAAAACTCTTTAGACAAAATCACGGAGTCTAATGTTTTAGCATACAGGAGTATACATTAGTATACTAATACATTATTTTTTTTTTGTACATGTGCAATTTGTTATCCATTAATGGGATTTAAAAAAAAGTAAAAATTAATTAAATAACTAATAAAATAAACGTTTAATAAAAAAATTATTGTGCATACATTGCACACAAAAAAAAAAAAACTACACATATTAGGTATCCACACAATTGTAATAACCTGTAGAATATCATTGCAAGGTTATTTAGTGTGAAATGTGAGTGTTGTAAAAAAAAATCAATACAGTAAAATGCTTTTTTTATGTTCACACTGCAATTTTTTTTTTTAAATTACACAGTAATTTCTATGCGAATTCAAACTATGCCCCCAAAAATACAACTTTTCCCACATACAAAAGTCCTCATACAACTGCATCATTGAAAAAATAAAAAGTTATGACTGTTAAAAGGGAGGCAAAGCTAAAATTTTAAGCTGGTCGGTCAGGCCTTTCAGGTCTGGTGCTTAAGAGGTTAATGATTTACTTTTATGGGGCGCTTAAATTATGCTTTTCTATTACACTGATTCACTTTTAAAATTGCTGACATTTTTAACCATAATAAATGTTTTTGGAAATTTAACAACAAATGATCATTTTAGCTACCCAGAATGTCATCTAGAAAGAATTTGGCAGGGTTTAAAACTTTTTATAAAAATGATCTTTGCTTTAAAGAACATTCCCAGAAAGATTCCTTGTCATTCGTTTAAGGGTTGTTCAGTTGTGTAATATCTATAGCCACAACAAGCAGCATTAAAGGGCTTTTCCCACCTTGCAGTTTTATGGAATATCGATACGATATGTCATTTAACACTGATAGGTTTAGGTCCCACCCCTGGGACCCAAGCTTATCTTGAGAGTGGGCGTCAGCTTAGAACAGAGAGCAAGTTGTGCAGGAGCATGACTCTACATTCAGTTCTATGGAAGTTCTGAATAGAGCCAAACACACCGCCCACCTTTACTCAGTACTCCCATAGAACAACCGGCTAATGGTTTTAAGTGCTAGTAAGACATGTTTGAGGGCATTCCTATCCGAGATAAGTGTGGGTTTATTTTTTTTGGTGAGACTGCCACTGATTCAGAGTTTGATGGCATATCATTAGAGATGGGCAAAATGATTCTAACGAAGTGGAATTCGTTTAGAATTTCAGGAAAATCTTCAATCCTGGTAACGGAAGTCGAAGTTTGGGGGTGATGCGGCGGGAAGAAGCGTGTTTTTAATGAATAAAATGGCTGCGAGCACATTGGTGGGATTCTGTGATGTCACCGCACTAAGTAAGTCCCGGGCCGACGCTGGCAGTTCACACTGCCTCTTATGTGGATGTGTAGGGATAGCTGCTCGCGCACGCGCTGCTGATATTTCATACTAGAAGAACTAACTTCTCTATACAGCGCTTTTTGGGGGGTGTCACTTGCCTTCGTATTCAGGAGACTTGCTTCCTTAAGTTCTACAATTTGGTTTTGTGGGGTATTGGAATTGAAGTCCCAGGTGCGTCCAATTCAGCTGCAATATAACATTTTAATGCTATCTGCTCAGTTCTTGAGCACATTGACGTATCCAGTAGAGTGTTTGTGTATGCTAAGCCTCGTTGCTTGTTGTATTTCAGTTAATGAAAGCAGCGTTGTTTACAATCCAAATACCACGACTTTCCAATTTTTTGGACTGTCTCGCGAGTCAGTGTGTTGTTGGCTCGGCAGATAGATTAGGACTTGAAGGTAGGTGGTTAAAACTTGTGTAAGAGTGTGTTGAATTGTTTGTAGTGTGGATTCAACACGTATAAAAGAGTAATGTGTGGTTTGTGTTCGCCGATATAACTGCCAGAGAAGAAGAGAGAGGAAATTTTGCTGTAGTCATCACGCTTGCATAAGTGCTGCGCGATGAGCGGTTGTTATATTACCGTGAGGTTTGTTCGTCTGGCTCTGATGTGTGACTGCTCCTGGTAGACGGATAATAAAACGCAGTATCCTTGTGTAAGAGATATACGCTACAAAGCTCTGTGGTGTGGAAGTGTTTTGGCCCAGTGCACATTTCTTGGTGTTGGCTGAGCTAATTTACGTGGATCTGCGGAACAGGCGTTTAGGAACGCCTAGAGAAAGTAGAGTGTCTGTGATTTTCTCTTGCTGTGTGTATCTGTGCGGTAAAAGAACGTTGTTTTCAACTGCCCAAAGAGAAATTTGGCTGTAGCATAATTCAATATCCACAAGGCTTAATTAGGCTGTTTGTGCTTTTATAGTCTTCTCAGTAAAATACATAGTGTTTTTAAATGGCACATACAAGTAAATTTTTCCTGCCCATCTTTATCAGGGACTGGTATTGCCACCCACCTCCACACTCTATAATTGTGTCACTCTCTGACCTCATGCTGCTGCTGCTGCTGTTGTTGCTGCTGCGGTCACCTCCACCACCCTGTCATTGTGCAGTCTTGACCTATGCTGCTGCTGTTGCCTCCTGCTCATGACCCACACCTCCCCCCCCCCATCACACACACAGTTCCAATGTGCCACTCTGTGGACTAACTCTGTTAAGAGCTGCTCTCGCTGCGCGCACACCATTATCCCCCCCACTAGGAGAGATATAGAGACGCGCCATGCTGCTGCTGTGACCTCCACACTTCCTTTGTCATTGTGCCATGTCTGACCTCATTGTTGCTGCTGTGGCTGTGCTAGCCGTCGCCCTCCCACAATGTGTTATTGTATTTTTCAGTGATACTTCTGTGGCTCACTACTCCTTCTTTTGCCACTAGGATTGTCATTGTGCCCTTATCTGACTCTTGCTGCTGCTGTGGCTGCTGCCATGCCCTTCAATGTGTTATGTGCCACTCTGTGCCAATTTCCGTTTTGCCACCTTCAGAATTGTCATTGTGCCATCTGTCTGACCTCATTCTGCTGCTGTGGCGGCTTTCATGACCTACACACTGTGTTATTGTGCACTCTGTGGCCTACTCCTGTTTTTACCACCATCCAGAATTTTGTCAATTGTGTCCAGTCATCTGACCTCAGTGCTGCTGCTAAACCAAACCCCACACACACAACCATACTCAAACCACCACACACCCCCCCTAACACACCCCATCCGCTCTCCTCTCCCTCGACCTACCCACATGTGTTAACTTTGCTCCTTGTGGCCTATCCTCGCCGAGTCATTGTGCACTGTCTGACCTCATGGCTGCGTGCTGTGGCTGCTGCCCATGACCTCCTACACTAGTGTCATTGTGCCACTCTGTGGCCTACTCCTTTTTTTGATCAACCACCATGATTTTCATTGTGCACTGTACTGACAATCATGCTGTGCTGTAGCTGCTCCCGTGACCTACACACTTCTGTGATTGTGCCACTGTCTGACCTCCATGTGCTGCTGTTGCTCTCCTGCCGTTGACCTCCACATGTGTCATTGTGCACATCTGTTGCTACTTTTGTTTTTGCCACCTCCAGAATTCTCATTGTGCCACTGTCTGACCTAATGCCTGCTGCTGTGGCTGCTGCTGTGCCCTCACAACACAGTGTCATTGTGGCCACGCTGTGGCCATACTCCTTTTTTTGCCACCTCAGATTGTCATTGTGCCACTTTATGACCTCATGCTGCTGCTGTGGCTGCTGCCGTTGCCTCCTCCACCACTGTGCTATTGTGCACTCTATTTGGGATGGTCTCTTAACCTTCTCGTTTTTGCCACATCCAAAATGTCATTGTGCCACTCTGTGGCTCCTTTTTTTTGCCATTCCGAATGCAGTGCCACTGTCTGACCTCTTGCTGTGCTGTGGGGTGCCGGCCCCCACATGTGTCATTGTGCCACTCTGTGGTACTCCTTTTTTTGCCACCCCAAGTCATTGTCCCCACTTTGACCTCATGCTGCTGTGGCTGCTCCCCGTCCCCCCACATCTGCATGTTTGCCCCCTGACCCCTCGCTTGTTTTTTTCCCGGTTTTCGTGGCATACTTTTTCGGCTACATTCCCGCTTAGTTTTTTGGTAGTTTTCCCTTTTAAAGTCCCCAAAGGAATTTTTTATAGTGAAGCGATTTAAGAGCGGGGGCATTAAAATGCGTGTCTATAAAAAAAAAAAATTTGTATGAAGCCCAAAAAACCAAGCTCCCTTGCACAACGTTTACAGCACCCTCGGGTTGTGCAGCCTGAAAAACTTTTTTTTAACGCGTTTGTCCAAAAGAAATTTCGGAGATACAAATTTTGAGGAAAATTCGGCAAGTCGGCTAATTGATTTTTGAAATTCGCCCTCTCTACTATCATTAGATTGTAAAAGGAACACTTGGGCACCCTTTTTAAAGTAATGAAATTCTGGCTACATGAGTTCTGAATACAGCTTACATTGAAATCAATAATAAATCTAGATGGCCAGTTTTGATGCTCTTTAAAGGGGGCCCTAAAAATAAATGTTTGTTGTAACTCTGTATAGTGGACCTCTAAATCTGAAAAACTAAACTTCAACTTTTGTGACTGTGAATGTCAAATTTAACAGCAAAATATAAAGGACTTTCTTTTCATTTTATTTAAACCTGGTGGTGGTGGGGGAAGAGGGATGCAGACTGAGATCAAATTTTGAAGGGGGGCCGCAGCCAAAAAGGGACAGTCTGTGTTCATTAACAAATTTTTAAAAAACTAAAAAGTTATTTTAAAATTTTTTTTAGTGGCACTGTTAGGTCTAATAAAGTTGCTAAAATTTATTTTTTTAAAGAGTTTTTCAAAAATTTAAAATTTGTTGAAATACCTACAAATCGTTTATACAGCAAAGATAGTTCTTTGTTCAAACATGCCCATTAATTAAGAAAATACACTGTTATCAGTTTTACGAAAAGCGTTGGGTTCGTTATCTTTTTGTGGATTATTAAACTTGTACTATTCTTTATTAGATCTAATCATGTCCAGAAATCAAGCAGAAAACAAGCCAATGCCATACAAATAAAATCAAGGTTACTTCTACAGAACAGCTTTCACAGAATTCAAACCCTTTTTCCCTTTTTAGGGATTTTTTAAAAAAAAATTTTGGGAAAATGGAGTTCCAGGGAAAACGAACTTTCCAAAATTAAAATTTTGTTGTTCCAACAGTTGTAACTGCTCCTTAGTTATGTTGATTGAACTGTTCTAGAAAAGTTGGTTTAGTAGATTTTTAAAAAAACTGGCCGAACCAAACATTTTACTGTTTTTCATGTAAAGTTCTTGGGTTTTTTTTTATTTTTTAATTTTTTTGGGGGTTTAAAAAAATTCAAAAACGTCATCGCTGAGGTGGTTTTTGGCTCTTTGCCTGCTAAAATCACATGACCTGTTATATATATTTCACTGTTTGCCCTTTTGAAAGCCATTTTTAGCCCCTCTCTGTACTGTACAGGGGCTGTGTTAGTTTGTTGCATTTTTTTCCACGACATCAATTTAGGGGTTTGGTTTGCGGCTGCTTTTTTCCCACACCCGAAGTGTTATTTTGGGGACATTTGCAGGCTCACATAACACCCAACTCCAATCATGGATTTACATTATTTGTACAGAGTGCTTGGGTTTTTTAAAATTTATATCAGTCCCAAAAAATTTTTTTTTTGCGTTTTGGGGGTAGTAATTGTTAAAAATACCGTCTCCAAATTTTCCTTGTGCAAAAGGGGGTTTTGGGCCCCCCCAGGGCAGGGCCCTTTAAACCCGGCTACCCTGCCCCCCTTTTAGTTTTCCCATGCTTGTAAG
>JAODAL010055832.1:0-23687 GCA_025379985.1 Phyllomedusa bahiana
TCTCATTTCTCCATATTATTGAAAACTGCGGGGCTCACCAAGAATGAATTAAGCAGACTAGGTGTCACATTACACAGCACACTGCCATCTTTATCAATTCCCATAAGCCCCTTCTCTTCAATATCTAATATGCATATTCATTAGGGCTCGTAGAAACTGTTCTACATTACAGGATTTCAATGAAGAATGTATAAAGTTAAATGCACGTTTTCAGGCAAGGGGTTATCCTAAAAAATGTTTGAGGAAGGCGTTTAATAAGGCTTTGACCAGTGACAGAGGACATTTATTAATCAGTAAAAAGAAGAAAGAAAATACTGATTTAATTCGTTGTATAGGTACCTGATGATAGAGCTAATGAAATGAGAGCTATACTTAGAAACATTGGTCAAATCTGAAGGCAATCCAGTATTCTCTGAGGTGAATTTCAAATACCCTAGTGTCACTTATAGAAGAGGAAGAAATCTTAGGGATGAATTTGTACATAGTCATTTTGAGGGAGATGGCAAAAAAACATGGTTGCAGTCTCCGGTGGTAGGCTCATATCCCTGTGGCAACTGTTCATTCTGTCCATTCATATGGAAAACTAAAGATTTTGTTAATCCCATTGATAAAAGAAGATTTGAGATAAGACGATTCATCAATTGTAAAACCAGAGGGGTGATTTATGGGGCTATGTGTACCTGCCCCAAGATCTATGTGGGAAAAACCATACAGGAGTTTCGTCGTTGGATCTCTAAACATCTGAGTACAATTAAAACTAGAGGTGACACCCCCTAGCAAGACACATTTTGGAAGTACATAATGGCGAAATAGAGGTGCTAAAATTTTGGGGCATATGTGTGAAAAAGCTGGGGGAAGAAAGGGCGATTTGGGTGTAGTTTTGTTGCAGGAAGAGGCAAGATGGATACACAGACTCAATACATTGAAACCTAAAGGCCTAAATGAACCCTTTTCATTTTCGGCATTTATTGGATCTTGCTGATTCCCTATATAATAATTTTTGAAGAAACATGATATATGTGATTAAGTACGGTCAAGTGGATATAGCACAGTTGAATATATGACTATGGAAGCATCAGAGTTCATATATGTGTTTTTTTTTTTCTTCCCCCCTCCCTTCCATCTCCCTCGCGCCCCTTCCCCCCTCCCCTCTCCTCTCCTCTAGCCCTTTTGCCTCTACGTTTTTTTCCTCATTGTCTCTGGGTCCTGTAATGATAACAGATATTCATCACGTGAGGCCACGGTTTCTATTTAACAAATTAGGGATACATGTATGTTGCTTTTGCGGGGGACTGTTCATGTGTGTGCTCATGTATGTAGAGATTTGTTGTTTCTGCTTGCGCCGCTGGTCTAGTGCGGGGCAGATGAACTTGGTGCAATGGCATTTGAAGATCCTGGAGTTCTTGCATGCTCCCCTTGTGACGTGGTGGATTGAATGGTTTAGCGGGTGAGCCCTGGGAAGAATCCTAAGGGGAACTTTGAGGTAAAACGGGGGGAAAGGGGGGGGGTGGGAGGGGCAAACCATAGACCCCTACAGTATTTTTAAAAAATGAATAAAATTTATTACATGTAAAAGGAATGGGTTAAATGAATATAGCTTGAGACAATACTAACAATGCTTGGAACATTTTTTAAAATTAAAGGGGGCCCTGCACTCTATTGGAAATGAATAGCAAATTCCCTTTAATAAGGAAATGCTTTAGGAAGATAAAAATGGACATGGTCTATTGAAACAGGGAGTTTATATTCCCAATGAATATCCCTTTTTAGAAAATTGAAGAGAAGGGACTTGGGGGAAATTTGTTTAAAGATGGCAGTAAGCTTTGTAATGGCCCACCAAGTCTGTTTAAATTCATTTTTGGGTGAGCCCACGAAATTGCAATAGTATGAGAAAGTAAAGACGGAAGCCCATCACAGTCGGGGCTGAGGGTTTTTTGGGGGTGCATGCTTTTGCCAAAAGCAAAACGGTAAGATGGGGCGCAAGCCCTTTTAGGGAGTTTGGCCCCAAATTTATGACTGAAGGTGTTGGCTCATGAAAAAATGGTGGCATTTTTAGCAGACTTTTAAATGAGTGTGCCCCCGGGGAAAGGGGGGATGGGTTTTTATGTGGTTTCCCTCTGAGGGGGCTAATTGGGTGGGGGGCACCTAAAAAAGGGTGTTTCCCCTAAAAAGGGATATAAAAGGGGGGTGGGGGAATTGACCCAGACCAAAAAAATGTGTTTCGGAAACCTTAAAGGGGCCAAAAAAACCCCAAGGGGAACCCCCCCGGCCCCGGGAAACATTCCCCCCCGGCCCCCCCTTTTGGGGGTCGGGAATAATGTTTTTAAAATTTTTGGGTGATCTCCACCTCAAAAAAACCAAGGCCCACCTCTGAAAGGACAAGGGGTCAAAAAGGGGCCTTTTTTGTTCTTTTGTCATGAATTAGGGGACAACTGCCCAAGTAGTTGGGTTTTGGGTTCCCTTATTTAAGCTAGTCCCTTCCCAAATAGAAAAAAAGGGGGCCCCTTCCCCTGTTAGTAGGGGGGTTCCAAAAGACCTATAATAGAAAGGGAGTTATTCCCTCCCCTAAAGAAGCAAAAAGGGAAAAAGGGAGGGAGGTTATGTCGGGGGTCGTTTCCCAACACTGGGGGGTCACCCGTTTTTCCCGGGCCAACCCCAAAAATCACATCAGGGGAAAAAATTATGGGGCCGGTTAAGAAATTTTGAGCAAAACGAAAAAGTTCGGGTTCAAATCCCCTTTTTCTTTTCCCCAAGTAATTTTTGACAATAAAAATGAAATTACACACAATTTAAAATGATCTGAAATAAAAACCCAAGCGCAGGCGCGATGGGGCTGAGAGAACGGACAATGCCCATTTTTAGGCCTTCTGAGTAAAATTTCCCCCAAAATTGGCCCCTTGTTTTTTCTTTTGAGAAAAAAAGCCCCCTGGAATGCATCAGCCAAAACCTTAGTTTGATTTCCATTTAAAAAGGGAAATTTAAAGGGAAGGAGTAAAACCCAAAATTTGGCCACATCCGGGGAAACTGAAAACAAGATTTACTTTCCTGGCCCGAAAACCATTTTAAAAATGCTTCTAAATTTTTTTTTGCTGTATCCTTTTCCTCACAAAAAAAATTCTCCCTCAACCCTGAGATACCTTTTTAAAGGGAAAAAGCTTTGGGGATTTAAATAGTTTTTCATACAACAAAATTTTTAAATTCAAAAATCTTTTTAAACCTTTCCCCACAAATTTCCCCCCCTAAAAACCAAAAAATTTTCTCCACGCCCCTATTGTCCTTTCCAAAAACTAAAAGGCAAAAGGCCCTTTGGAAAACCTGCTAAACACGGGAAAGGGGGGTTGGGGGAAATTTTCTTCAAAAGGGTTTTTGTAAAGGGAAAAACCCCCCAAGCGGGTGAATTCAAACGAAAATTTTTCCAGGGGCCCAAACCTAACAGTTTTGAGGTTTTCCCCTTGATTTTTCCCTTTTAAAAATCAAAAGTTTCCCTTCTTGGTTCATACTTAGGGGGGTTCTGATGGGGGGGAAAATTCCTTGGAATTCCCCCCCAAAAATAAATCATACTTTAAAAGGTTCTTTTTTAAAGCATAAAGGAAAATTCCTGAGGTGGCTCCCCCCGCGCTATCCGGGGGCCAAAATAGATTTTTGGTAGAAAGGGAACGGAAAGCAGCACACCACAAACAGAAAACCCCAACCACCAGTAAAACTAGATATAAAGGGCCCACTTTTTGGGAAAACCGGGGCCGTTTAGGCCCCCCCCCCCTCCACCATCAGTCAGCCGGGAGGCCCGGGAATTATCCACTCCTGAATTCCCCTTTGGGGAATTTCCCCTTGGGCAAATTCTTTATTTTTCCCAAAAAGGGCCCAATGGGAATTTAAAAACCAAATTCACTCCAGTTTTGGGGTAAAGGTATATAGGTGGGGGGGAAATTCTTCACCTATCACCCCACAAACTCCTCCCCCCTTCACCAGCACCTTGTCGATTGGCTAAGGGTTCTGTAAGGTCATCCTAGAAATTGGGGGCATTAATTCTTCATAGTTTCCCTTTAAAACCCCCAATCTCTACGAAAAATTAAAAAAAACCTTTTTGGGCGGGATTATGAAAAAAAAATTTTAATTCCAGCCCAAACATTCTTTTTAAAATTTGGGCATTTTGGGGAAAAAGGGAAGCGAAGCCTCCCGCAATCGGGATCCTGCGCTTTAAACTGGCCAGGGGACCCCCCAAGGCCCTCCAATCCCCTTCATAAATATAATTTGGGATTTTCCCCCCCGGGGATACGGGAGGCCGCTCGCCCTTTTTCCTTTGGCTGGGAGGGTCATCAGGTGGGGGGCTGGTTTTCCATGGGTAAGCCCTTGAAGGGCATGGAAAAGTTTTAGTTAAGGGTGCCCCAAAACCCCCTTCCAGGTTGCCCCAATCTGCTTCTCAGTTTCCCACCCCCAACAAAAACCAGAAAACACCCAAAGGGGGGAATTTCCCCCCAGCGAGTTTCACCAGTTTTCCACTTTTCAGGTTAACCGGGGGCAAAAAACCCCGGGCTGGAAGCCCCCCAGAGTTTCAAATCCCCCTTTCTGTACCCTTGGGGAGAAAAAAAAGGTGTAGTTCCCAGGAGCCACCCCCCCCCCCCCAGGGGGTCTCACTTTGGGTTTTTGAAAACTTATTTAGGGTTTAAAAGGGGTTCTAAACATCCAGAAACATTTTTCCTTTTTCAAAAAGGCAAAAATACTTTTTAGCAAAAATCGAAAGAAACCCCTGGTGAATAGGGGTGTGTTTCCAAGGGGGGGTTGGTTGGGTCCTTTAAACGGGCCCAAAACCCCCCAAACGGTTTTTAAATTATGGCCCCTTAACCGTTATTTAAAAACCCCATTCAAAGCCACAAATTTTTCCGGGGAAAATGGGGTTTCACTAAAAAAAACAAAAATCTTTCCACTGCATATTTGGGGATTGGGAATTTCTTCTTCACTGTTTTTCGGGGAAAATTGGACCTTTCCATTTGGGACGGATGGTGGGTTTGGGGCCCCTTGTGGGGTCTGTTCTTGTTTTTTTTTTTTCAATTCAAAAAAGTCCTAACTTGGGATTTTATAAAACTACTATATCCCCCAAAGACATTTTTTAAACCCATATCTTCTGTCGGGGGATTTTCCAATTTTCAAATAGAGGGGAAAAGCATCTTCAGAAAAAAAACCCAAATTCCCCCCTTTGTTGAGGGGGCCCCTTGTAAAGGGTTCATCCGCACTAAAAGGGATTTTCCCTTCCCATCCTTACAAATCCAGGGGCCTCCCTTGGGTTTTATAACCCCCCATCCTAAACCTTTTTCCCCCACCCCACATCAAACCAAATGGGGAAAACAATTTTCATTCCCCAGACGGTCACACACAAATAAAAATTGTCCCCCGATTGAAGACCTCAGGGTTTGGGAAATGGGTTTTTCCCCACCCCCAAATTTTTAAACCTAGAAAACAAATGTCACAATAATCAAAAAAAAGGGTTTGCCCCGTTTTGGGGTTTTGGTGGTCCACCAGAAGGCACTCCAGCTTTTGCTATGGGGGTAAAACAAAAAAAAAGGAAATATACACAAAACATTTTTCCCAACGGGGGTCCCTTTTAAAAATGAGAACATGAATAAAATTTGGGGGTTTTTTCCCTCCAATTTCACTGCCGGGGGGGAAATCGGGATAACCGAAAATTTGGGGCCTTAAAAATCGGGGTTTCCCAGAAATTTCCTCCTATGTGCCTCTTTAAAATACACTCGGTCCTCCTGGTTTAAAAACTTTGCACCGTTTTCTCCTGTAAATTTTTGAAACCCCGGAAAGGAGCTGCGGGAAAATGAAAAAATTAGTCAACTCTTTGGACAATTCAATCAAAAAATTGTACGGGTCCTATCACAAAATTTCCCCCAAAGCCCTTGCCCCCTAACTTCAAAAACAAAAAGGGAAAGGCTTTCCAAACAGGTATCTAAAAAGGGGTTAAAGGCCATGTTTTTGCTTGTGGGGTGGGGCCTAACTTGGTTTTAAAAAATTGGGGAAGTTCTTGGCCCCCAAAGGGAAAAGGGGGAACTCCCATTTCTTTTTTAACAATTAAATTTGAGATTTCCATTCTTTCCTCAAACCCTTCGCAAGTTTTGGGGGTTTGGAAACGGTGTGTGGGGGCCCAAATCTACCCCTAACATTTTCCCAAATAACTTTTAAAAAAAACCGGGGAAAGGGGAATGCGGCCCCCGGGGGTTCCCCAAACTCGATCACCTAGGGTTTCAAATGGGACAAGCTTTTTCATTTAATCAACTTCTTTGGCCGTTACTTGGAGGTCATGTTGGTCACTGGGTAGGGTTCTGGCCATCCTTAAAACATGTCTACTGAAACCCAGAAACATTTTCATACTTCCCACCCCTTAGGGCATCTGGATTTTGGTCCACTTAAAACCTTTTGGGAAGGGGCTAAGGTTTTGCCAGGGGGTTCCCGGGTATTTTGAGCATTTGGGAAGGGTTTTGGGGCGGGTGGTGCAGATGGGGGGGAAATGCCTGATTGAAGGCTGCAAACATGGAATTTTCCCTTTGGAGCATGGAAAAAACAACTTCTGAAACCATAGCTGAGTGCCTGATTTTTTTCCCACGATGAGTAGCCCAGGGGCCCCCGGGCCTGCAAATGGCAGGAAAACATTCGTCTAGGTAAACAACAAGGCCTTTGCATTTCCCCAAAATTCCTCTTTCGAGATTTGCTCCCATCTTTTCTTCCCACTTTGTTTTTCCCTTTTGCAGTTCCCAAAATTTGTTGTTCTCTGAAAATTCCTTTCTTGGGGGGGCCCCCCCGGGGGCTTCCAACCCAAGGGGCTGGGGGTTATCAGGGGGGTTCCTTGTTTAAAATGAATTCCTTCCTCGGGAGCCTGGGTGGTTACCATAAAAGGGTTCGGGATCCACCCATTTGGATAAACACTAAACCAAGACGCTGCTTTTTGGGGGGGCTTGGTTTCCCGCTAAAACCTGGTTTCCCCCCGGGCCCTTTTTGGGCCCTTTCACTTTTCCATGGGTTTTAAAACCCTTTTGGGGGACGGCTCCCTTTTGTGGGATTCCAAATGCACCCATAAAAAGGTTTAAGGTTTTGGTAGGAAATGTTTTAAATCGGGGTCCCTGCCCCGGGGGGAGAAAAAAAATCCCGATTTTTCCCAAAAATTGAGCCCAAAATAAAAAAGTGGCTAGCCATAGGCAAAATCTTGAGTCGTCCAATTTTGGCCCGGGTTTTTCCTTAAAGGCCCATTTTTTCCCGGGGGGCCTTCTTCCAAAGCTTGAAAGTTAAAAACCAACCCTTAAAAATTTAAAAAAATGGGGGGGCAGGGGGCTTTTTTGCCGGGAGGATTTTCATCTTCTTAGTTTTGGAAAAAAACCTGAAATGAAAAGCCCCGTCTTAAGTAGCATATCTTGATCCATCAGTCCAGAATAAAAATCGGGGCATGGGGGGATCTCCTCTTTCACCACTTTTAAATGGGGCGCGTTTGGGGGTTGGTTTGAAAAGGCTTTCAAAAAAATAAAGGGTGGGTCACAACGGGGTCAAAATTTCCCATTTTTCTGTTTCTTTCCCCCCTGTGTTTTTGGAAAAGAAGAGGGGCCTGGATTAAAAGATTTGTAAAAATTTCCCTTTTTGAAGGGAAATGTTGGATGGTAACAGGAGTAAAACACTCCCAAGCGCAGGGGCGCTGATGGGGTCATTTTGCTTTGGAAAAAAGTTTTTTGGTGGGTACTGCCCCCAAATCATGGGGTGCCTGAATGATCCCCAATTAAATTTTCCCAAAAAAATACCCGCATTTTTGGTCAAGAAGGATTTGTGCTCCCGGGAAACACCTTGGAGGCAGAAAGGGGCCCCCCCTGGCCACCGGTCCCAATCGAGCAGAATAGTACCCAGGGGGCGTTGGGGGGGGGGCCCCCTTTCGCCGGGGTTGGGGGGACCTCCAGAGGCATGCCCCCCCCGGGTTTCGAGCAAATGGGTTTGAAAGGTTGTTTGGGAAAGCCCGGAAGTCCAAGGTGCTGGACCCGGTCGACACGGGCAGTCTGAAAAGGGCCGGAAGCAGGCCTTTTGTTTTTAAAAACACATAAAGATTGGGGAGCTTGGTTAACCAGTCCCCATTCTTCAGGGCATTCGAAAAAAAGGCTGAAAATTTTTCTTGGATCCCTTTCCTTAACCATGTGCCCTACAGTAGTGATGAGGCCAAAGGGAAACTTTTAGTTTGCTTGAGTTTTTTTAAAAAAGGGAAAGGGAGGGAAAAGGGGGCCCTTGCACCAGGGGTTCATCTGGAAAGTTTTTCTGGTTCCCTTAAAAATTTTGGCATTTACCAAGAAAACCCAACTCTTTTTTGGGCCCCAAACTGGGATTTATCCTTGGGGATTTTGGGAAAGGTTGAGAGCAGCCAAATGCTGAAAGCGGGGGATAAGTTTTTTCCTTCCAGATCTTCGGGGCTTACCCCAAAAGAAACATCCAACAAAAACTGGGAAAAAGGGTTCCTTCGGGGTTTAAAGGGGCTCCCCAAAGGTTTGTAAGAAATTTTTTCCCAAAGCCTAAAGAAAAACTAAATTGGGGCAAATTCTGGGCCCCTTTAAGGGTTGCCCGGGGTCCAGGTGAATTGGGGATCCCGAAAGGGAAAAAGGGCAAACAATACGAAAAAGCCCCTTCAAAAAAGGGGGGGAACCTGGAAGAACGGCATTTAGCCCAGATCAAAAACTGAGAAGCAGGGAAGGCGAGGGGGGCTTCGGGGAAAAGAAGAAATTGGGGGGTGGGGAAACCCCAACGGGGTAAAAATATTAAGGGGTTAGTGGCCGGGCTTTAAAACAGCTGGGAGATCTTGAAAAACCAAAACGATATTTTCTGGGGTTTTCCCTTTTTCCTTAGACTTCTTCTTCACGGGAAAAAAGGGAGGGGTTGAAAAGGGAAAGAAGGCGGGAAAACGAGTACCCCTGTGTTTTAAAAAAAAGGACTGAATTTGGGGCCTTCAGATCCATCTTTTTTTGACCAGCTTTGGGGGGGAAAAACTGTGGGAGTCCTAAGGGTAGGACCCAAACCTTCAGGTACCATCCCCACTGG
This sequence comes from Phyllomedusa bahiana, assembly GCA_025379985.1. NCBI lineage: Eukaryota > Metazoa > Chordata > Amphibia > Anura > Hylidae > Phyllomedusa > Phyllomedusa bahiana. The sequence goes on from JAODAL010055832.1 coordinate 9,061, forward strand.
TGAAACAGGAAGGGGCCCAACACATCGGGTCCTTGTGCCCAAAAAGGGCCCCTGGGGGGGGTTTAAAGGAAAATACAGATGAACCCCAAAAAAAAAAAGGGAAGGTTTGGGGTTTAAAGAAAAATCATCAGAATAGGGGGGGCCTTCCAATGAAACATGGGTTAAATAAAATTCCCACCCTTCCGATCCTGGATCCTGTAATTAAGCCCAAAACCTTTCAGAGGGGGAACAAAAATAAATTTTGGCCCGCTCAGTTAAAAAGTAAGCCCTTCCCCCAAAACAGATTAACTGGGCAGGGGCAGAAACAAAAGGAAAATCATCAATTTCAGTAAAGGGGCCACCCTTTAATTGGTACAGTAAAGGGGCAAACTTATGAATGCAAACCCCCAACCCCCAATACAATTTAGGGCATCAAGGGGAAAATTGGAAACCCAGGGAGGCCCAGGTTCTTTGCTGTTTATTACAGAGGGGCCGCCCCCAGTTTTCCCCCAAAAAGTAAAGGGTTTGTCCTGCAAACAGGAATAGTCCCTCCCCCCATAGGCCTCACGCCCTCCCCCACTTTTTTGGAAAAGGGCGGGCACCAGCTGGCCCATCCCCCCCCTTTGGGGGCCCCCTCCCTTTTGGGGGCTGTCCGTGTATGCTGATGTTTTGGCTGTGCCGGAATCACATGGCAGAATCTTTTTGTAATGGCCAACCTGATTACATCTCCAGCAGATGGGTGGCCTCCCAACGTTTTTCACCGGGGGGGCCCGGGGAGGGACAATGGCCTGACAACTTTCAGGGGCTTGGGGGGACACTCAAACAAACCCCGTTTAACCCGTTTTTTTCCCCTTTCTTTTTTTATCTTGGGGTTTAAACCCCCCTTTTTTGGAAACCCCTTTAAAACCCCTGCCCGGGGTTCTTTTTTACCTGACCAAAAGCTCCCGGGGCCCTTTTACGCAGGACCAACTCTTGAGGTCCCTCTTTTTAAAACCATCTAACAGGGCTCTCACTACAAGGAGCATTGGATCTTGTTATGATAGAAACCCTAAAGGGCCTCATACTTTCTTTGGTCAATCACCTGCCCAAAAAAATCTACAACTTTTCCCGGCTCTTGCTGTACAAAAACAATGTGGTGGGTTGGGCACTTAGACAGGGCTGTGCCCCGATCTTGAGCTGGGCCCCAAAAGGCTAATCCCAAATAAAAGAAAATATTCAAGTCCCCAAAAGGGGTTTAGATATTTTTCTGGATTTTGGGGAGGTAGTCATCCCAAATTCTGACAACACCAGGGGCCCCAAATCTTTCCCAAATTTGCCCCATAGATTTGCCTGGTTTTTTTGGGCAACCCTTTTTTAGAAACTGCAAAAGGGGAAAATTTATAGGGTCTGGGAATTTACTGGTTTGCAATCTATCTTTTGGAGGTAAATGCAACATACAAAGGGGGGAGGTGGAAGGGTGTTGGGGGCATCATGAAATACTCCACTTTGGGGGTCTGGGGACATGGGGGACAGCTTTTTTCCTGTAACGGGGGGGTCATTTTCTGTGAAAATCTCAAATTTCCCTTTCCCTCTTTCACAAGTGCACTGTATGCCCTGGTGAGGAAAAAAACAAACCTAACTTCATCTAAATTACATTTCTCATTTTTGGAAAAATTTAAAAATTTTAAAAAATGCATGCAGATTAACCCCCTTTTACAAATTCCCTTTTTAAAAGGGAAAAATTTTTAAAAACCCAAAAGATAAGTGGGGGGAAAAGAGGGTCGACCTTCACCTTTTCCCCTCCTCTACTTCACTCATCAAAAATAAAGAATTGGGAAAAAGGGAGAAAGGAGCTTGGGGAGCTTTTATTTGTCATCATCCTTTCCGCTTAAACGGACCCACAGCAAAGAAAACAATACATAAAAAGGAAGGGTCTCCGCAAGAGGAGAATAACGGGGGCCCCGGTATCCAACTCCCCCTTTCCCTGAATACCTTTCACAATCCCCGTTGGGGTTCTGAGCCAGCTTTTTTTTCCCTAAGGGGCTCTGCCAACCCCCTCGGGGACAATTGGGTTTTTGGCAGGGTTAACTATGGCTCCGACCCCCAAAGGGGCAGAATTCCCCAATTGTCCTATGGAAAATAACACTTGTCCCCCCAGTTACCGTTGTTAAAAATGCAACTAAGCTTAGGATTTTCCCTTTCTCTTCATTTTAGACACCACCTGGAAGGTGTAAAAATGAAACCAGGGCCAAAACCCCTTCCCCCGGGAAACCCCCCCCTAGGAACGGGGGGGAGACACGCACTTCCGGTCCCTCCACCCCCCTCCAAAGGTTTCCGGGCCTTTTGGGGGGCCGAGAGGGGTTTTCCTCTTGTCTTTTGAAACCCCTACAACCATGACTGGGTTTCAGGGGGGGGTGGATCGGGTGCTGGGGGAGTGGGCCCGGGGTGTGACTAAAAGGACCTCTGGGGGAGGGGGCAACCCGCAGAGGTCCCTGATACTACTGTCCTTGGGATGTAACCAAGAGGTATAGGGGCGGGCTAGGGGGGGTTTTGGACTAGCCCCTTGGGGGCGGGGGTCTTGGTGCCCCACAACTCCAAAAATCCTCCGCCCAATTAGGATTTTGCGTTCCACACACCAGGTCCACCCCTTGGGTCCCCAGCGCCGCCCTTTAAGGGGGGGTGGCCATTTTTGGGTTTTTTACACAAACAAAACCCTTTAACAACACTTTTCATAAAAACCCCAAAAATTTCAGTTTGGGCATCATTAACAACTCCCCCACTGCCTTTCCCCTTCCACCCAAAAACCCTTTCCTTTTTCAAAAATTTTGGGGCCCCCGGAAAGGGGAGCCCCGTGCCATTTCCAGCCAACCCTTATCGGCAATTTTCCTCCGAAAATCTCTATTAACCCTGCCCCTTTGGGTGGCGCAATCTGCCCTTCTTTGGGGAAACCCACCCCAAATTATACATTTTACATGCATTTGTAACATTCCTTTTTCCTTCTTTCCTACAAACAAACAACTCCCTTTACAGTCCCCTGCCTCTTCCGGCAACTTATGCTCTTTTCGAAACAGATTAAACATTTTGGTGTTCTATGTTTGGGGGGTCCCCCAAAACCCGACAAAGACTACACAGCCGGGCCACCGGGCCCGTTCCCGGTTCCCCGGGCTCACCAAAACAAGGATTTTCCCTCAAAATAATAAAAACCCCAAACCTAACCAACAATATTTCCCCCCCCATGGGGTTCCACAATGTTGGGGGCCGTAAAACCCCCCCGGTCTTTGTCCCCAAAACATAAATATATGTATAATATATATATATATATAAATATATATATTTTAATATATAATATTTTAAAATAATCCCGGAAAAATCCCCCACGAAAATTTGTCCCCCCCCCCCCTCCCGGGCCCCCCCTGAATATTTATAATAAACAGATCTTGTCCTAAATTTAAACCCCGGGGACTCCCTTTCCCCCTCAAAAATTAAAACCCTTTGAGACTGTAAGGTTCCCCTATAATTTTACCGACCATAAACCGGGGAAAAAGGGGGTTTGTGACTAAAAAAATTTACAATCCGAACAAATGGAAGTTTACAGCAAAAAAAAATTTGGAACGTGGCCGGGGTGGATCCAATTTTTCTAGTCGAGTCCATTTTTTTTTTTTGTGACCAAAACCCCCCGGCCCCGATGCCACAAACAATCTACAAACCCCGGGGACATCAAAAAGGCCAACGGCAGTTAAATACACATTTGATGTATCAAATCACCGTGACCCTTAGAGGCCCGCAGGGCCTCAATTTGATATCCTCCCCCGGGCCCTCGACGGCCCCCCCATGGGTTTGGGGCCTCGGGGTCCTGGATCCCCCCTCAGGCCCCCCCTCACGTTTTCGGGGGCCAAAATTTTCGGGGGTGTTTGCCAACAAATGGGGGTCACCCGTTTGGGCCCGGGCCCCAAACACGATCAGGGGGACATGTTCCCCAAAAAGAAATTGATCCCGACGCAAAGTTTTGGTTCCAAATCTCATTTATGTTCCAAGTAATTCGACAATACAAACTTAAAAACACATAAATTTAATTTAAACTGTAAACAAACAACGCAGGGGGCGATTAAAGGGCCCCAGAGGAACGGACTTGTCCATATTTAGGAAGCTTTTGGTAGATTTCATTGTCCAAAGTTGTCCTGGGGTAAAAAGGGCTCTGGAATGCATCCGCTGGGAAAAATTTGTTGATTTTCCCGTAAAACGAAACTTAAGGAAGGGGGATGATAACCAAAATGCCACCCTCCGGGGAAAATGATAACAAGATGTTTCCCTCTTGCCCCCAAACCCTCTTTAAAACTTCTTATATTTTCTGTATCATTCCTCACAAAAAAGGGTTCTGCTCAAGCTTTAATACCTTTAAATTTAAAGGGGAAAAGGCCCTTGGGGTTTCATAGTTATGCATACAACAAAAATATTAGTTCAAAAACTCTTTAAACCCTTTACAGTTAGAGATCAGGTTTTTTAAAAAGGTGTATAGAGGTTTTAAGAGTTAATATAAAAAAAGTTACGTTTTTAAAGGGTTTTAAAAGATAGAGAAAAAGATAGAGTTTAAGTTTTTCCTTGGCAAAATAAATAAAAAAAGTGATCATTGGGGCTTGGGACCAAATTTTGGGAAAAAAAATAAAGGTCTTGAGAAAGGTTTGGGATATTTAGAACATTGGAAATTTAACAGGTTTATCTTTAAACCTTTCATACAGAGATGGAGGTGAGCAGGAGGCAGAGGAAGTGGGATAAGCTGTTGATATGTGGCATAAATGAGGAATCCATTCCACCCAGTAGTGTCAAGTACACACTTACCAGCTTGTAGCGTGGGGGCTACTTTTAAAAAAAATTGGGTTTATTATTTCCAAAACTTTTTGCAAACCAAACCCTTCCCCCCAGTTGGGAAAAATTTAGCATAAATCCCAAAACCCCCAACACAGTCCCAAGGCACCCAACAAAAATATCCACTGCCCAACCCCCCCCCTTTCCCAATAAAAAAATCAAGGGAGAGACTCCAATATTTCCCAAAATCGTTACCCCCGGGAATTTTTCAGGGTTAAAACACTTTAATCAAACACTTTTATACCGTTTTATTCAAACTGAAAAAAAAATTTTAAACCATTAGGGCCCAGTGGGTTTTGAGCAGGGGTGGACTGGGGCTTACAAACCCAAACCCCGGCACTCAAAAAAACCCAAACCCAACCCAAAAACAATAAAGGGGGAATGCAATATAGAAAATTTCACTTTACTTGCCCCCAAACACTATTCCCTTTTAAAATTTGTAATCCCCTACAAAAGAACAGGAAAAGAAAAAATAAAAATAAAAAACCCTATAAAAGGGAAAAAAATCCCATATTGTAACCCCTTTTAATTAAAAAAATATCACATTTTCTCGTTCCCCCAAAAAAATTTGTTTTATCACACACGTAAATTTTTTAAAAAAGAATAAACACGCACTTTAAACCCCAAAAAATTTTTTATAAAACAATTTCTGAAACCCCTAATAAAATTATATCATACATTGAAATTAGATATATTACATACTGAACAATTGAAATAATATTACTTACTATACCCCTAAAATTAATTGTATATTACACTGTAATCTCTGAAGTTATTTATAATATACACCAGACTCCCAGAAATTATATTGCACACTATCTCCCAGAAATCAATTATATAACAATATACCCACATTATTAATTATATGAAACACTACCCCTCCAAATTAATAATTTTAGACATGAATTGTATAAATAAAGTAACAATATTTCGCTGCATTTCCTGACTCTAAGGGCCACATGTATGAAAACTGTCTAGGTCTAAAACTCTCTTTGTTGCCAATAGCAACCAATCAGAGCGCCTCTCTCATTTCATATAGTGCTCTGAAAAAATGAAAAGGGAGCTCTGGTTGCTATGGGCAATAAATAAAGTCTTAGACCTAGACAGTTTTCATACATGTGGCCCTAAATAGCCTATTTTACTCTGCACTAACAAGCAATTTTCCCATTTAAATCAATGGGATGTGGACTTCAGTCAGATTTACACAGATTCTGCATCAAATTCCAAGTCCAAATCAGACCTGTGAACACTAGTCTCTGCTGGGGAGGAGAGGAGCACGGATTCAAGTATGGGGGAGCTCAGTGTCTGTATATACAGATGTATGGACTCGCAATAATGTCTTTATGCTTACTGGACTGCAGGAAACTACAATTATTATTGTCACACAGGGGGCACATAGAACTCATCCTTACTAAGGATCATCAGGATGGTGGGCCTATTGCAGAAGTTTCACGAACATAGTTCATTACATCAACACAATGAAATAAACATTATAAAAACAATTATATTTAGGGTAAAAATGTTTTGATCTTTTGACTTTTAGGCTCCATATCTCACCATCCACTACAGCTTTGAATGTGAGAATACCATCATTTTAATCCCTTAACGATGACGGGTGGTGCATGTCTTCTGTCTGCAGCAACGGCAAAATACATTGCTGCAGACAAACGGGTTTTGCGACTCCCAGTGTTGTCCTTAACAGCTCCATTCCTAAAGCAGTCTCTGTGAACTGCATGGACCAGAGGGACTCCCGGTGACCAGATGGAGCCTGGGGAATATATATACAGTCAGGCCTGGGGACCAAGAGTAGACCCATGTTTGTCTGTATAGTAAGCCTGCGGTCAGGGCACACCTTGTGTTACTGTTAGACAGCCTGCATCATATAAAAAAACACAAAAAGCATTTAAAAAAGTGTAGAAAAATAAGTAAGATAAATAAAATAAAAAAAAATTATTGTGCATACATTACACAAAACCCGCACACATATTAGGTATCCACATGACCATAATCGCCTATAGACGTAATCTAACAGGTTATTTAGTGTGAATATGAAAGTCACAAAAAAAAATTTAAAAAACAAATGTTCGCTGCAAAATGTAAAAAAAAAATTCCATAGTAATTCATGTGTAAACTTTAAACTATGATCCCAAAAAACCCTTCTCCTGCATAAAACAAGTCTTATACGTCTGCATAACTGAAAAAAAAAAAATGTTATGATTGTTTAAATGCAGAGAAGCAACAATGTAAAAATTAAGCTGGTCATTAAGGACTATTCAGGCCTGGTGCTTAAGGAATACCTATCACCTTCAGAGAAACCTCATGAAGTAACAGAAGACTAAAATACAAACACTCTCTCAAATATGCTTCATTAGGAAAATCAAAGCATTTTACCTGTAATTGAGTTTTTAAACAAAGCGCTGACCCTTTAAGACAGCTCTGAAGTCGGGCCAAGTCGGTACATGATAGCTTGATGGATCACTATGTGGACAGTTGTGTCAAGTTAACTGCTTCTGAGTTGGGAGAGTCCACTATGCAAGGGGGAGCCTGTTAGTCTACATCATGTGCACACCAACAGCAGTGTAATATAGACGTCTGTGGGCTATGGAGGAGGAGGCTGAAGCAACATGTAAACTCTGTCACTCTCTCCTCAGTGTGCTGTGCCTGCAGTATATGTATAGTGAGAGACTCCGATTACCCTGTATAAGCAGCTATGCCCTCAGCTCCCCCTGAACAATTGATATCTCCCACAGCATGATAAGGATCTCCTGAGTTACAAAATGAAAGTAAAACCTGTGTCCCTGTAATACTAAGGTCAATTCTCTGGATTGGTAATGACATGTATTTGAGAAAATTCTTGTAATTTCATCTACTATCAATTTTTGTGTGTTTGTGTGGAGGTGATAGGAACTCTTTAACTGATTATAGCAGACATCTTGGCTATCTCATACATAAATTTGACTTGCAACTATTTAGCATATGCTTAGATATACAGGTTCTTGTCATGTTACTGCTTTGCTCCTAAAAATCAAAGTTAAATTTTTTATTATTTCTTTAGTATTTTGTAAATCCACCTTTGACTTTCAACAATGCCTGAATCCTTCTGGGCAGGCTTATGATCAGATTCAATCATGCCCTTGCCCAAAAAACTGATCTCTTGTCCCCTTACACTTTTCCCAATGTTGGGCATCTGGTCAGCACACTTGGGTAAAAACAGCTTTTTCTTAAATTTCAAACCTACACGTTTTGAAATATTGATGTCTGAGGATTTGTGAACCCCAAACCAGCAACTCACTTCAATTTGTCATTAAACCTTTCTTCGCCAATCTCGACATATGCTTTCGTTTTGTCCTCGGGAAAACACCATGTTGTTCTTTTAAAACCCATATGCTCAATTATCAAGATACTCATCTTGTAGGACCTCAATATGGGCAAATAGAAAAAAGGGCTTCCAGATTACCCCAAATAATGAAAAATGAAATGAAAATGAAATCCCTATACCGGGACCCCGTAAAAAAAAGCCAAAAAATTTTTAAAACGGGCAGCACTTCAAAAAAGAAAAATGATTTCCCCAATGGCAGCAGCAACTTTTTGGGGCTCTGAACAAGAAAAGTTTGGGGCTCTGAAAGTTTCGGCTCTGTTCAGAGCCGAAACGTTGCTGCTGCCGTTGGGTAAATAAATTTCTCTCTTTTTTGAAGTGCTGCCTGCTTTAAATTTTTTGACTCACATATAGGGGGACACAACTACTATCAATACTGGTTAAGTTCCAAGCCCCCAGGAAAAAACAGTAACAATGCATTTTCATGACAAGAACTGCATAACTAAGTAATTTAAATAATTGAAGTCAAATTTAATATGAGGTATCAAGATATTTCTAAAATTGATGGATCTCATGTTCAAAGCTCTAGGGATGGTGAGATATGGAGCCTGAAAAATCAAAACTTTTTAGTAGTGTTGAGCGATTGCGGTTGGCTATCGAATCGATCGATAGCGAAGTCGGCCGCTATCGATAAGGTTTTTTGATATGAGCGTCGATTATGAGCAATGACCCTTAAAGTTATGGGAGAGCAAAAACACCTTCATTATTACACCCAAACAAGGCCGGAGAAGCTGAAATAACATCCACCACAGTCAAATGGATACGTGCCACATCTTATGCAACACACATAGGTATATAAAGAAGATCACAGAAAAAAGTCACAGACCATGTCACTATCCCTGTCCTTGAACCATATGCCCTGACCCCTTAAACCTGCAAATCACCCACAAATTGAAAAGTGCCAGAGAGGAGCAGTATGATTTGAACCATCCATCTTACTTTAACATGGATATTAATATCCCTGTCCTGGCCACAGCATGAACCCCAAACCTCATGACCCCCACATTTAAAAAGTGCCGGAAAAAGGATCCTTTCAACCAACATTTTAGTTTCACTGGACATTGACTAAACCGTCCTCTGGCCGCAGCATGACCCAGGGCCGAGTTAACAATGGGTGCGGTGAGAGCCCATGCTGGCCGTCCGTCATCTATTAACACGCAGGTTAAAAATGCCCTGATACGCAGCAACGAAAAACTGTAAGTGCGAAGCAGAGTTCGGAAGCGGAAGTGTGATACTCCCAGCCTTCCTCAGAACACAGTCATTACACCTGGGAAGCGCTTGTCCCACCGTATGATGTGGACTAATGATGCTTATCACTTGGAAATACAGGTGGGATAACAGCCCTGATACAAGACCCAGGTGCCACATTATCTTGGATTCTTTTTCTCATTTTACTCAACGTGCTGGAGGAAATGGTCCTCTTACTATTGTTCTCGTCCGAGCTCCATACTCCCATGTCCCTCTGAATAAACTACATCGTTCAATTTTTTCGCTGTCACCTCCCTTGTACAATCAGAGGAATTTTTTTAACACTATTTTGTACATGCAAGATTTATAGTCTTTAATACTAGAAAACACATATTTAAAATAGGAATGGAAACCCACCATTTCATATGTGTTTCTCTTTTTTTCATTGTATTAAATGGGGGTTTTGCTCAATAGCCGGTATTGATAGCAATGTTAAAGATCTTGCAAATCACAAAGTCATTTTGCAGATATTTGTCCATTAAACATGGTCCTACCAATTCCTGATTTCTGACAGCACAATCACCCTTGAGCCACTCTTCGACAAATTGTGAAGAACAAATGTCTGTAAAACAAAATTTTTTAGAATAGGACCTGTAGTATCGCTTGCATGTCACAGCAAAGATGCCCCCCAAAATTCAATAGCATGACCCTTGAGCCACTTTGGACATAGTGAAGAACAAATGTCTGTTAGAAACAACTAATTTTTAGAATAGGACCTACTAGTATAGCTGCATTCACAAGCACAAAATGCCCCCAAAAATTCAAAGCATGAACCCATGAGCCACTTTGACAATTGTGAATAACAAATGTCTATAGAAACAACATTTATTCGAATAGGAACCCTGTAGTAATGCTGCATTTCAAAGCAAAATGCCCCCAAAAGATTTTCGAAAGCCATGACCCTTGAGGGGCACTTTGATCAATTGTGAAGAACAAATGTCTGTTAGAAAACAACAATTTTTTTATAATAGGACCTGGTAGTATTGCTGCATTACAAAGCCAGCTTGACCCAACAAATTATACAAAATGACTTCACAGCCACTGTTAAAAAATTGTGAGGGAGAAATGCCACTTAGAAGCCACATTTCAGTTACAACAGGACCATGCTATAAATGCTGTGCTCTCACATGCAACATGACCCCAAAAAATTATAAATATAGACTTCACATCCACTATTAAAAATTGTGAGGGAGAAATGCACTGTAGAAGCCACATTTCTGTTCCAAAGGACCATAATTATAGCTGTATCTCTCACAGCAACATGACCTACAGAAACTATTGACACATTGCGAAACTTTCTTAAGATAAAGTGAGTAAATGGAATACGGTGTTGTCATGAAAACCTTGCTGTCTTTTACATTCTCCTCACAGCAAAACCAGCAAAATGAACTGGTTGGGAAAGAGAGAAATAAAATTGCAGTAAGAAATGCATCATTTTTAAAAAAAAGTTTTCAAGAGGACCATTTCAGTTTATGAAAAGGAATGTGAATAGACCGGCAACTAATACGGTGCACCTCGTGCAATTGGGGCCACAACATCATCATAGATCCATGCCTGATTCATCTTGATGAAAGTCAAACGATCCACATTATCTGTGGAAAGCCGGATGCGTTTGTCTGTAATGACTCCTCCAGCTGTGCTGAAGGTCCGCTCAGATATGACGCTGGCTGCTGGGCAGGACAACACCTCTATGGCGTGACGAGCCAGCTCGGGCCATTCGTCCATTTTGGATACCCAGAGTCTATTGGGTCCGGAACACATGCAAAAACATCGGTGTTGAGACGCAGATAGTCGTGCACCATGATCTTAAGCTGATCTCTGTGTGTTGGATGTGTGCCCTGCATTGCATGCGTTGGTGAGGTGGTAAACAAAGATTGCCAGAGGTCACCCATTAGGCTTCTGCCACCTTGCCTGCTGCTGCCGCTACGCCTACTTGGCACTCTACTGCTGTCACGTCGCTGATGTTGTTCCACCGTGACATTGGGGAACGTGAAGCAGACGCAACAGATGTCTCCAGTTGATCAATCAGCAAGGTCTCCATTTCCTGCATTTTACTCTCTATTTGGGTGGGTGGAAGGAAAGTGCTGATTTTGTTTTGTACCGGGGATCCAGGAGGTGGCCACCCAGTAACTGTTGTTCATTTTGATGGCCTTAATGCGAGGATCATGTTGGAGGAAATGGAGCATCCAAGCACTCATGTGAGAGATGGAGCCTTGATTTCCCAAGCCTCTGGTCGAGGGGCACTAGCAAACTGATCTTCCTCATCTTCCTCCTCCGCCTCAAATTCGCGCCAACCTCTTTCCAAGGCAGGGACGTCGGTAACATCGGTGTCTAGGAATACCTCCTCCTCCTCCTCCTCCGCTGCCTCCGGCACAGCTTCAACACAGCCCTGACTTGCCTGAGATGATGCACCCTGAGAGCTGATGCGCCACCTTGCACTAGCTCTGGACCCCGAACCACTGCCTAATGAAGACCGATGAAATTGTGAAACTGTCGGGCCTTGTGGATTTGACGGAGAGAAAGGCTCCGTGTCCGCATCTGTGTCCGTCTCCTCCTCCGTCGCTGGCGGGACCTGTTGTTTCAGAGTGTCCAACGATCGTTCCAGAACTAAGATCACCACAATGCTCATGCTGACAAGGGCATTGTCCGCACTGACCATTTTGGTGGCTTCTTCAAAACTGGCAAGGATGGTGCAGAGCTCTTTCACCTGCCTCCACTCTCGGTGGTTCAACACCCCGAGGTCCGTACCGCTGCTTGTCAGGCCATGTGTCACTTCGTACTGCGTAATGGCATTGCGCTGCTGCCACAATCGCTGGAGCATGTGGAGGGTGGAATTCCAGCGTGTTGCCACGTCAACAATGAGACGGTTGACGGGGAGGCCGAGCTGACGCTGCAACGCAGCCAGGCGGGACGAAGCAGGGTGCGAACGGCGGAAGTGCGAACTCAGACCTCGAGCCTTCTTCAGCAGGCAGTCCAGACCCGGTAGCTCTTTAGAAATTTCTGGACGACAAGGTTCATGACATGTGCCAGGCAAGGGATGTGCTCCAGCCTACCGATCTTAAGGCGGCCAGCAGATTTCGCCCGTTATCGCACACCACCTTGCCTGGCACAAGGTTCTTGTCACCCAGCCAGCGCTCGGTCTCGTTGCTTAGAGCCGTCCACAGCTCCTGACCTGTGTGTGGACGGTCTCCAAGGCAGATTAATTTCAACACGGCCTGGTGTCTCTGGGCACGTGATGCCACCAGAGGACCTTGGGGGAAAGAGCCCTGCACCATCCCTGCAGTTTTGAAGAGCGTGCGCCGAGCCTGAGAGCCACCGTCACCCCCAGAGACATCCACCCAGCTCACCCAGTGAGCTGTCACAGAGATATAGCGGCCTTGGCCGTGCTTACTAGTCCATGTGTCGGTGGTGAGATGGACTTTTCCGGACACAGATGCAGACAAAGCGCTTGAAATTTTAGATGACACGTGGCTGGCCAGGGCAGGGACGGCTTTTCTGGCAAAGAAATGCCTGCTCGGCATCTGGTATTGGGGGCAGGCGAGGGCCATGACGTGGCGGAACCCATCTGTGTCCACCAGACGGAAGGCAACATTTCCAAGGCCAAAAGCCTGGCAATGCCGACATTCAGGCTTTTGGCTTTGGGATGGTTTGGGTTAAAGTGTTTCTTCTGCTCCCAAACCTGGAAGACAGAAGGCTGGCTGCTAGACTGGCCGCTGTACGGCGTGCAGGTCGTCAAACTGGCGGAAGGAGAAGGGGTAGGATGGGTCTCTGGTGGTGCTGGTGGTACTCGGCCGACGGTGGAGGCTGAAGCGGAGGCTGATCCCTGATCATGACTCTGAGAGACATGGGCAGCTGAGGAACGCTTGGTGGTGGCGGAGGAGGAGGAGGCGGAGACAGAGGGTGTGACAGTGGTTGGAGGCCCGGCGTCGGTCTGGCCTTTTTTGGCCAAGTGTTCCCTCCATTTCAACTCATGCATTCGCTGCATGTGACTAGACATGTTGGTGGTGGTTAACCACTTAAGGTTCTTGCCTCTACTTATGCGTTTACGGCAAAGGCGGCATATGACATCGCTGGTGAATCAGAGGCTTGCTCAAAGAAGGCCCAGGCTTCCTGGACCTTTTTGACGCTGATAAGCGAGGAGCGGGGTTTGCGCTGACCGTGGCTGGCGGAATCATATCAGCGGACTTCTGCGACCGCCCTCTCCCTTTTTGTGGCGGGACCCGTATTGACACTACCCCATCGTCTTCCTCCTCGTCCACTGATGAAGCGCTCGCAAGCAAATTCTGCGGAAAAGACCAGGATGGATCCGCAATGTCGTCATCATCATCATCATCAACACAGGTGACTTGGTCGTCCTGACTTTCTGCATCCAGAAGCTGCGGGCTACAAGCAAGGGGCACTGCAAGGCGTTGCCGACCGCCCGGGATTTTTGCCGATTGACCGCCTTCCTTCACCTCCTCTGATGGCATCAGTAACTGGGCGTCAGAGCAGACTAAATAATCCTCTTGATCTTTTAACATGCCTTCTGACCCCAACCGCATTTTGTCATCAAAGAGGTCTTCAGACAATGGATTATCCACAGTGGTGGGTACACGAGTTGACATTTGGGCTGCTTCATGTTGGACGGATGCTGATGATGCTGATGACGACATTTGTGGCCGTGACTGCGAGGACGAGGAGGTAAGACTGCTAGATGCAGGTTGCATTAACCACTGAAGGACAGATTGGCGACGATGTTCTTTACTTAGATTCACAGGGCCCTGACCCAGCGATGACAGGCCTGACGGTCCTGCAACTGACGATCCGCTGGCATGCGTGTTGTCGCCAGCACTGGAAGGAGCACCTTCTCTCGTACCTCTACCTCCATGTGCTACCCCCCTCTTTGCTCGCTTACCACCTGCATTTCGCTCCATGTTCAGAAATATAAAAATTTGAGAAGGTATGGAATAGTTTTGGAAAGTCTTTTATTAAAAGACGGCAAATCACAGCTATTCTCAAATCCCTCTAATCAAAACAAAATTGCTGGATTCAAATTTAACTGCAAGGTGTCTATCAACAAATCTGGACTGGGCAAAAGTCAAAAAACACGTATCTGTTATGTTTTGGTATAATAAACGGTATTTTTTGCACCTTTCAATTCACCTGTGGTGAATATAGAATTGCTGTTTCAAGAGTTACGTGT
>JAODAL010055833.1:0-23687 GCA_025379985.1 Phyllomedusa bahiana
CGAAAAACCGGACGGATTCTCAGCGCGAAACCCCATAGAAAAAAAGGGGAAAATGTTTTTTCCCGGCGACGGGGGAAATATTTTGCCACCATTTTTGTGACACGTTTTTAAAAAATTTTGGTTTTTTTAAAAAAATCTGTGTTTTTGAAATTTCCAAAATTTCTGTGTTTTAAGAATCAGATTTTTTATTCCCAAACAAAATTATTTTTAGTAGCATCTCCCTTTTTGTTCCAAAATAGGTTGGAAATCATTTTTTAAATGCCTTTTTTTATGCAAAAGAAGATTTAGAAATTTTGTAGTAATTTTCCACATTTAAAGAAATTTTGCAATATACATTTTTTTAGGGCCATTGGGGGTTCTGACGGGCTTTGAGGGGCCCTGAATGTTAGATACCCCCATAAATGACGCCTTCTAATAAACAACCCCCTAAAGTAAATTTCAACAGTTTTTGGGAATTTTCCCTAAACCCTTTGGGGTATTTTACAAAAAAAAAAGGCAATTGGAAGGGTAAAAAATTTCAAAATTTCACAAATTTTTGGGCGGGGAATTTTTCAATATTTTATCCATTAAAAAACGGGAATCCCGGGAAAAATTTTGACTAGGAAAAATGTAATGAAATTTTCTTTTCCCCCATTGTCTAGGGTTTTTAAAAAAATAGCCCATATGTGGCTCTAGGGCTTTAAATTGGCCCCCCCCCCCTTTACACCCCAGAATAAAGGGAGCCTATGGACTTGGGGGTCCATTTTCAATGCAATTTTATTTAGGGGGCCTTTTTTAGGTTTTGGGGGTAGGCCCTAAGGGAAAAAAACTTAATAAACCCCCCAAAAAAAAGGGCCCCCAAATTTGGAAAAAAAACCCCCCAAAAGGTATATATAAAAGGTTTTGTAGTGAGTAAATCGACCCCAGGGGGTTTGATTCAAAATATTTTTTTTTTAAAGCTTTAAAGGCGGGAAAATTTTAAAAAAAAAAAAAATCTGAAAATTTTAGTTTTAAAATGTTTCATATTTACAAGGAATCCAAAAAAAAGGGCCCCCAAAAACTTTGTTAAGCAATTTCCCCCAATTCTGCAATGCTTTACTTTTTGTGTTAAACTGCTTTTTTGGGGCATGGGCAGGGTATAAAAAGGGGAGGGAGCGCTTTTTGGGCTTTTTGGAACGAAAAGATTTGGTGGGGCCATGTCGCAGTTGCAAACCCACCAAGAACCAAAACCCGGTTTAAAAATCGTCCAAAAGTCTTCCCAAATTTTAGTTCCCAACACCCCCCCAGGGTTTCCCCATATGGGGGTTGTTTTGGGTTGCTTTTTGGGCCACACAGGTTTTCCATCGTTTTTTTAGTTTTTTGGGGGGCCCCCATGAAAATGGGGGGGAAAAACGCAGTTCCCCTTTGTTTTTTGGGGTCCCAATTTTACAGCGTTCGCCTTTGCAGTGTAAAATGATGTGATAATTTTACAAAGGGGGGTCGGTCCCCAATTTCCCCAATTTAAGGAAATTTTATATCGTTTTCTTTGTTTTTATTATTTTTACACCAAAAAATAGGTTTTAAAAAAATTGGGTTTTTCTTTTTTCCCTATTCTGACAGTCAAAAATTTTTAAAAATTTTCCCGGGGGAAAAATTGATTTTTTTAAATTGGTACCATTATGGGGTGCTTTACAAAAATTTGGTTCACTTTTTTTTAAAGGTTTTTGTGAGGCTTTTTGGAACAAAAAAACAGAAAACCCGGGTAGTGTTTTTTTTTTTTTATTTTTTTTAAGCGGTCACCTGCGTTAGTTTTATAAATTTGTTTAGCTTTACCAGCGGGTTTCGATACGTTTTTAAAACCCAATCCCCCAATTTTTTTGTATATTTTTTTTATTTTTTATTTCTTTTAAATACAAAAAAAACCCCTTTTTATTCAAACAGGAAAACCTTTTTTGCATCGCCAAACCTGGGGCCCCGTAACTTTTTTTAAATTTTTCTTGTAAGGAACTGTGTACGGGCCCTTTGTTTTTTTGTGGGTAGTTGCGTTTTTTTTGGGTTTCTTTTTTTGGGCGGGAAAAGCTTTTTTGATCAGTTTTAAATCCGTTTTTTGGAAGGCAGAGTGAAGAAAAATACTGCTTTTCCTAGGGGTCTTTTTTTTATTTTTTTTTTTTAACGGGGGGCCACGGGGGCGAGTTTCCCTAATAAGTTTTCTTTACTCTGTGGGTCGATACGATTACGGCGATTCCCCAAAATTTATAGGTTTTTTTTTTTGTTTGAAGCATTTTAAAAAAAAAAAAGTTTTTTAGTGTGTAAAAGAATTTTTTTAGAAACGCTATCCCACTGAGAAACCAAAAACGGGGTTTTTATTTTTCCCCTATTCAGAGCGTGGAAGGACTTTTTTTTTGGGGGGATGAACTGAAATTTTAAAATTGGGAAACGTTGGGGGGTTTATAATTTGGGGGTTTTAAACGATTTTATTCCATTTTTTTTGTGCTGCGGGATGAACCCAAAAACTTTAAATTTTGTGATTTTTTTTTTTTTTTTTTTACGGCGTTTTCACCGTAAAGGGTAATTAGCATGACCCGAATTTTTTAAAGGGGAGGTCAAATTTTAAAACGCCTTGGGGGGAAAACCAAAAAATTTGGGGACTTTTTTTTATTTTTTTAAACTTTTTTTGGGGGGATTGCCAAATTTTTAAAGGGGGAAAAGGGCGGTGTACTGTTTTTTTTTTTCATTTTTCCGTGTTTGTGGTTTTTTTGGTTTTTTTCACTTTTTTTTTTATTTATTTTTTTTTACTTTTTCACAATTTTTTTTTTTACTTTTCCCCATTGGGGATTTGAATGAGAGATTTTTTTAGAATTTTCCCCATTCAATAAAGGGAAACAATTGGGGGGCAGCTTGTTGGTGTGTCCTGGGTTTTCCCTTTAAAAAAAGGGTAACTGGGTCAGTCACAATTTCCGGGCCCTGCCCACAGGGCACGGCCCGGGGATTTGGACCCTTTGCAGACGCCCCGAAAGGCATTCAAAGCCCTCCGTTTCTGTCTTTCAGCACACAGCAAACCCGCCGCGGAGGGGCAGGGGGAACGAAACTCTCCTCCTTTTCGTCTCCTTAGTTTTTCGACCCCCAAGGTCGCGTTTAAAATTTAAAGGGTTTAAACCCCCCCCCCAAACCCCAAAACCCCCGGGGCCCATTTCCCGGGGCGGGGGCCCCAAAGCAAGGAAAGGTTTTCAGCTGGGAATATACGCTGCCCCCCCGCGCGATCTGCTTTTGATTTTTCGCGATCCTCAAAGGAAAATTAGCATACATTTCCTTGGGGGGAAACCCCCCAAAAGACCTGGGCCCTATACCCTTTCGTTTAAGGGCATGAAGGGGGTTTTAAAGATTTATTTTTTTTATTTCCAGGTCTATAAAATTAAAAAATGTTAGGTGCAAAACCTTCCCCCTAAGGGTTTTTCGAATGCCCTCCCCACCCCAAAGGGGAGGCGCAGGGGGAAATTTTTCCCCCAGCAAATGAGTGTACTTCGGGCACCCGGCATAAAATTTAAAGGGGCACTTTTACGCAAAAAAGACCGTAAAAAATGGGTGCCTCGACGCGCCGATCTTCATACATGTCGCCCTAAATGTTCGATAAATTAAATGTTTGTATGAGTTTTAGTACCTGCTTGGAGCAGCTACATTTTTGTATTGGAGAATCTGTTTTTAGTGTTATATCCACATCACCTTAAACCAGTGTCTGTTTTAGTTTTTTCTGTATGTGCTAGCGAATTTTTCTCTTTGTATATACCATATATTTGTTGATACCTCATCCCAGAATAATGACTATAATAGAAAAATGCATCCAGTTAAGGGCAGAATTCTTGTCCAAGGACAATGACAGCAAACTATACATCAATCAATACATAAATAAATAGACTAAAATTCATCCGCTACTCTGTGGACTACAGGGCACAATGAAGTGAGCCCACCTCTATAGGACCACATACAAAAAGACACATATGCATGTTATTCTCAATATCTGACATGAAATCAGAATAAACATTACCTGTTTTAGGTCAATTAGGAACCAAAATAATTTATATTTGCCAAATGCCAGACTTAGAGAGAATGTTTTAAGGCATTTTTATTACTTTCTGCAAAGTCAAAAATTTACATACATTTTATCAGTATTTGGTAGCATTGCCTTAAACTGTATGACTTCGGTCACAATAGTTGGTAGGAATTTTGGCCCATTTCTCCTGACAGAACTGGTGTAACTGAGCAATGTTTGTGTTCACCTTGCTCGCACCTGTCTTTTCAGCTTTGCCCATAAATTTTCAATAGGATTGAGATCAGGGCTTTTTGATGACCACTCCAAAACATTGACTTGGTTATCCTTAAATCACTTTGTAACCAGTTTGGCAGTATGCTTCGGGTCATTGTCCATTTGGAAGACCCTTTTCCCCCAAGCTTTAACTTCTTGGCTGATGCCTTGAGATGTTGCTTCAGTATTGCCACATAATCCTCTTTCCTCATGATGTCATCTATTTCGTGAAGTGCACTTATTCCTCCTGCAGCAAAACAACCCCTCAACATTATTTTCCCCCCCCCCCCCCCTGTGATTCACAGTTGGGGTTGTGTTTTGGAGGCTTCCAAGCTTCTCCATTTTTCCTCCCAACATGACAATGGTCATTATGGCCAAACTGTTAAATTTTAATTTTGTCATACCACAGGAGATGTCTCCATTAATGTAGGTCTTTGTTCCTGTGTGTATTTGCAACCATTAATCTGGCTTTTATATGTTTCTTTTGGAGTAATGGCTTCTTCCTGGCAGAGTGGCCTTTCAGCCTATGTTGATACAGTACTCGTTTCACTGTGGAAAATGACACAATCTTACCAGCTTCCGCCAGGATCTTCACAAGGTCTTTTGCTTTTGTTCTTTGTTTGTACTTGCATAAAAATGAACGAGGAACCTTCAGGTATCTGGAAATTGCACCCAAGACAAACGACTGGGGAACCCAAAATTTCCTTCTGAAAATCTTGGCATTTCGCTGAGTTAAAAAACGAAGCAGTGTTTTCTGGTGTAATTAAAATACATCCACATTGTGCTCAAATTAACTGGGATGTTGCCAAGAACCTATAAAATTTCCCAAAAGACATGACATATAGGGCTGTCCCAAATTGTTTAAAAAAAAAAGCAAATTGGAACAGCACTCCCTTGTTAACATAGTAATCAGTAATAACGTGCGTAAGGGATACACCCCTCTCTTAGTTGTGCTTAGTATAAGGCACAACACTTTAAACATATTAAAAAAGTTTTTTTTGGAACTTTGTGAAAAACCAAACGTCCGCGCAGGGGTATCGGGTTCACTTCCTTCCCTGGGATCAGGAATGGGGAGGTTTCAAATATAAAATTATAAAAACCAAATGTTTAAAGGCATAGAATACAAATGTATGTAACTTTTGACTTTGCAGAAAGTAAAACAAATGCCTTAAAAAATTTTTCTCTCATGATTTGGAATTTGAAAATAATAATGTAATAATAATTTTGGTAATCCTAACTGACCTAAAACGGATAAGGTTTCTTCTGTTTTCATGTCAGATAGTGAGAAAAGCATGCATATGTGTCTTTTTATATATTGTATGTAAACTCTGGTTTCAACTATATATACATGCCTAAGTATGTCATGTGGTCATGGTGGCAGTATTTTGGTTCCAAGCTAACATAGAAGACACTAAGGATATGGTTTCCCGGGGCTTTTTTGGGGGGGCCTATTTCCCGGGGAATAATTCCCTGCTACGCCCAAAATACAGCCTGCAAATACGGTAAAATCATAGCACTCACTGAGTGCTATGATTTTACAGCGCATTCCTCAATGTGTACTGTGCGCATAGTTCTAAAACACCTGACGTACAGCGACGAGCACAGTATGCGCCACTGAGTTGGGTAAATGCCGTGTAAATTCACCCTAAGGCATATATATTTTCATAACAACGTCAAGGAAATGATAGCGTGCCTACCCAACCCCATAGCTTTCTAACTTTCTCTTGTTCCTCCCCCGTTATTAGCATTGGTTTTTCCATTAGTTTTTGGGCTAACAGCAATTAAAATCTTGAACATTAATGTTTTTCAACCATAAGTTTTTGAATGGAGACAGCACTGTGATTCACACCCCCCTGAGAAGTGGTGACTTCTGCCCTTGACAGTGCGTAAGCTTATTTCAGACTGTCAAGAGTGCTGCTTTTTAACAATCTTATTTTACTGCTCAGGGGAAGTGAACCTGATTGTTTTCCTTATTCAGAACTGAATGATGGAGACCGCCCATTTGATAATCCAGGACTTCATGAACATATTGGTGCAGAAACTAATGGTACTGAAAGCTAATGAACGAGGGGGGCACTAGAACACAAATCTAAAAGTCTATAAAGCTATAAAGTCAGTAAGGCACTGGCTAAGCAGATGATGCTGGCTCCAATAGTCTGAGGACCTCTTTGAAGAGTACCTCCAGCAAAATGAAGACTTGCACGTGCAGTAACTGTGTGCTTTCTTTCTCTGGTAACATCTGCCATTTCTGTTCTAAACTTCTCATGCTTTCAGTATATAGGACAGGAAGTAGCCACTTCTTAGCTACTATTGTAAGCCATATGGCTCACATGGGACTGTTTATTCTGTCAGCCGAGGTTTCTCCCTTTTTGTCTCTCAGGTCTCCTTGGCATTCAATAATTGTGAGGCAACTATTATAACCTCTTATTAATATCATTGGTATGAAACATCATTTTACGTTGTTTCATTTCTATTGTTTCAGACAGATCAAAGCCTTTCCTTGAGTTATAGCCTATAAGATTACCATTTTTCTTTAATTATTTGTTAATTATTAATTGTTTAATAATTTGTTTTATTTGTTGTATAACAAATCGAAAAGCAACGAATGCTGGGAGATGTATTTATTTTATGGCAAAAAATGGTAAAATCACAAGGAAAGGAAGTATCTAGCTTCTCCTTCTCTCAACTCTTGCCAAGCAAGGTACTGATAGGATATGAATGATTTTTTATAACATCGATTGCAGTCTAGCAGTGAAAGGTCAATCAATACTATTCTCTTTACCCCCACAATTGACAACACAAACTTCTAAATGTCAGGGTGAAGAAATGGGGTTTTAATGGGATCACATTCTAAGGAAATTAAAAATAAAATAACAAAAAAATTTTCTATTTGGGGTTTTCAATAAGGGAAATAGATAATTATCTTAGAAGTACATAAAAATTAAATCAAAAAAATAATTTTAAAAAACCCTTTTTTTTTTTTATGTTTTTAGCTTCATGAGAAGGGCCCTTTTTCATCCTTTTTTTCGCATAGTTTAATGTTTTTTAAACATATTAACATTTTGGGATATTATAAAATTTTTTGGGGGCCTGGATAGAATTTCTCCTTTTGATTTTATTTTCTTCGTATCTCCTAAACTGGTCCTACTAACCCAGATTCCAGTCACGTTGCGGTTACAGGCTATTTGTTGACCATAGTTTAACATCAAAGAAATTGGCGCAGAAAACATTCCTTTCTATACAAAAGGACACATAAGGCTTTGTAGTTAAAAACAAATAGGGGCAACACTTTTTTGCTTAAAGGGCTCTTTGGGCTGGCTCTCACCCCCATATTTCCTGCCCCCAATGACCCGGGAAAACCGATTATGTGTAGCAGGAAATTTATTGTCATGGGGGATTTTTTTACACAAATATGCCCATGTTCCCCCTAAATTTCCCCAAAATATAATTTGAGATAGACATGACTTTTCATTAGGTCACTTAGAAACAAAGTTTCATGGAATTCAAAACCCACTAAATAAAATAAACAGATCAGGACTCCAGTATTTTTATGTACTTGTCCTCCAGCACATTTTAAAATCATTATCATTTTTTTTGGATTTTTTTAAACAGTTTAAAAAATAAGTAAAACAAATTTTTTAAAACAAAAGAAGTTTAAAATTTAAATGAGGGTTTTACAAAAAAGTAAAATTATTTTGTGCGCTCCTGTTTTTTTTTATTTAAAAAATTTAAACAAAAAAAATTAAAAAAAAGGAAAAAAAAGAAAAAAAAAACCGGGATCAGAAAGTATGCAAGGTGAAAAAAAAATTCTAATGTGAAAGGGGCCCAAGGCTATGTTACACTGCATCGGCCAAAAAACCCCGGGGCCCTTTAAACGGGTGTTTTTTTTCTGATGCAGGGACCCCCAGGGTTTTTTTGTCACCCTTTGTGCAAAAAAGCGGGGCGTTCTCGTTTTTCCCGACGTCGCCCATACAATTTAAAAAGCGGGGGTTTAAAATATTTTTATGTTTTTCCTGGGGCGACATAGCCCTTAAAATAAAAAATTTTTTATTTTGGGGTTTTTGCCCGGTGGCACTCCCCCCCCAAAACATATGAATTTTGGCAAAGATTTTTTCCAATTTTTTTATTAAATTCACACATGACAGGCTTATTGCAAGCATTTCTGTGACTGAAAAATCAGACAATAGAAGGGAGTTGTTTCTGCAGTAGGTGCCTGTGTTTCTTTAGCTCTCCTTAGGCAAACTGAGCAGTCGCAGAAAAATCTGCAAAAAACCTGTTTAATTGGTAAAATAGTGGATGGATAAGGGGTATTTTTTAAAAAATCAAATCAAACTAAGTAGAAAAAAGGGCACAGTGGACATGAAAAAACTCACAACATAGTATTTAACACCTACCCGAGAAAAAGACTGCCAATTTACTCAGAGGCGGGTTTCGTGGGATCGCTTCTTCAGGGGTTAAATTATGGGGTTTTTTAAAAGTGGCCCGTTGTTTTTTGTTTTTTTCGTTTCATCCTTTATTGATTTTAAATGTAAAACAATAAAACTTCTGTCTTTTAAAGGGATGCATTACTCCTATTTCTTGGTTATATAATTGATTTGGGAGTTATCCTTTGTTTGAAAATAGAGGGAGGTTTATTTTCCTGTACGCCAAGCCTTGTGAATAGTGCTGGATTTTTGGTAGGTAAAAAAAAAAGCAAAAAACTATCAAGTCTACATGTAGGGACCTGTAATTTAAAAGTTTTTTTTAAAATATTTTTATTTTTTTCTTTTTCGGGAGATAAAAATTTTTTCTGCTCTGAGTGCAAACAGGTTTATCTAGGGGGGGGTTTCCGTCCGATCTCATCTTCTTTCTTGCTTGTTTATCTATTGCCCGGGCTGAAGAAGGTTTAGGCTGCTTGCCGGGTTGGAGCAGTGTTTAAAATTTTCCAAACAATTTAAATTTTTCCCCCTTTGTTTGTTTTTCTTTAAGCTCTGTTCTTTTTTGGGTAAATTTCCTCTCTCATTTTTAGGCCCTTTTTGAAGAGCTGTGATTTTTCCAAGCTGTTCCCGGGGGGAAACATTTCCAAGAAGGGAGTCACAGCTTTAAACCCGGAAGGACAGCAAAGCAAGAATCTTAATCTGCTTTTGGCCCGAAAAAAAGCATGGTGAGAAAACCCCTTTTTCTAGCAGCACCAAAGTCCTCAATACAAAAAAAAAATCCAAGGGGGGATGGAATGCATTAGCCCTAAAAATTTTGCACAAAACTTGCATTTTAAAAATCCTTGTAAAACCACAGTTGGGATTTAGCAGGGCCCAAAAAATCCCCACAAAAAATTCATGGTTTCCTTCTGTGTTAATTTTTTTTTTTCTGGGTACAAGAAATTTGTAGTGGTGCCTCTCTATGGAGTATGTATTATTTTTTTTTGTTTACAATAATTATTTAGTGGGGATTTGTTGGACATGCTGAAGCCAAAAGTATATGTCTGAAACCTCTTAAAAGTGTTCATAAGAATACCACTGCATAGCCATGGCTTTTAGTTGACTAAACATAACCTCCTTTTGAATGTGTTAGGTATGCTTTAAAACAGAATAAGTACTTACTGGCATACATTTTTACTAAACAAGTAGAGAAAAAAAATATAGGATTGCTCAATGTTCAGGAAAAAAATATAAAATTAAGTAAAAAGCATTTCTAAAAACGGTTTTGGACAGTCTAAAAGTGCAAATTAGTCTTTTAAGGGAACACATACAGAATTTAATGACATGCTGGACTTGGCAGCTCCTAAGAAAACATGGCCCCAAGAGAACTGTCACTTGAAACAATAAAACAATTAAATTTAAAATTTTTTCCAAAAAAAGAAAACCCCATGGAATTGAAAAAAGATATTGATTGCTCCCAAACCCGGTTGTTCGTGGTTTTAAAAAATGGGGTAAATAAAAAAATAAGGAAGGTTATGAAAGGAGAACATACAGGTAGATCAATAAAGATGTCAAAGTGTCAGGACAGAAACTCAAAGCGTAATGCACTGAAACTAGAAAATACACAATAAAGCAAATAAAATTCAAATAGTTGAAAACAGTCAACATTTGTGACAGAACTGTGGGAAATAGAATGAATTGAGATTTACATATAAAAAGCCAAATGAAAACTATCGGCAATCATGAAGCGCTGATGATTGTATGAAAGTAACATTTAGGGGATCGTGTATGAACGGGGCTGCGCCAGAAGTCTGGCGTATTTTCACCCAGACATCAGACACAGCCCTGTTCGCTACACTGAAATGCCTCCCAAGTGCTATTATCAAGTGCATTACAGAGCACAAGGTACTTTGTCATGCGCCTGATTTCAGAGGCGTGCGGAAGGCGGGACGCACTGGAACCCTACGAAGCTATAGATTTATAGCCTCGCTAAAGTAATTCTAGGCGCATTACTACTGGAACAGGTAGACCACTGTGAAAGTGGTTTACCTGAGCCAGAAATGTCATGTTAGCGCTAGAATGTGCCTGATTTATGACCCGTGTTATGGTATGCCTTGCTTCTGCCACATAATAATGTTTTAATACTTTTACTAATCCAAAGGATTTTGAGTCTGTTTTTTTTAATATATATTTTACTTTGTGTAGGTGAAAAATTATAGTTGATACATTCCGTTTATTTGTGAAAACACCAACATTTTAACTTCTCTACTTGACACACAGACATAGAAATAGCTGTACAACAACCTACACCTGTTAAAAAATTTATATAGGGTTATAGTAAGCATTTTGACCTCACATGTCAGAATTTATAACATTTGGGCCATAAGTATAAAAAATATAATACATTTTTTAGTGCTTATATAATCTACAGTGCTGTATGTAATTCTTCCCATTCAGCCCCTGTCCTCATTGAGGATCATAAACTAAACTCTGGATTAATCTGTCAGTATGTCTTTGTTGTGTGGGGGAAACTGGAGTACCCAGAGGAAATCCATGCAAATACAAGGAGAACATATAAACTCCTTGAAGATATCATCCATAGAAGGAGAAGTTGGGCTTTCTGATATGTAGGTGTATATGATTTGATGTTGAATTTCTCTGTACAAAGTTGATTAAACCTTAAAAGTCTGGAAAACCTGAAGCTCTGCTGACCCAGCCCACATAGCAGGACTTTTATTGTTTCTGAAGGAGTCTGTTCAGGACTTACGCTTCTGTTTTTTGCTCAAATATCATTCTTCAAGTTTTATAAATCTATATTTTACAGAGCTCAGCTTCTCTTCCTCATATATTGCAAAAAGGGTGGAATAAAACACCTGTATAGTAAGTGCTTTGGAGGAATTTATAATCGACAAAGTATTGAAATCGGCAACGGTTTTTTTATGTGATCTTAATTATTTATTATGCGGAGAGAACACAGACAGACGGCAGGCAGTCTTTTTAAAGGAGAGTCATATGTGCAGCCCAGACCTGCTTTGAGCCCTGCATTTAGAAATGTCTACTTATATTAACGAGATTTTGGCCAGTTTTTGGTAAATATTAGCATTATTTTGTTGTGCAGCCGTACTTAAATTACTACAGATCATTTCTAGTAACTGCAGGTTGTATTTGAGTAGGTGCAAAACCTCAACCTTTTTAATTATCTGTACACGATTTAATTATTATTTTCACTTTGGCGCAGTCTCAGTTTTGTTCAACAGACCCACTTTGTACTTACAATAGGGATACAGAACTTATTTTCTAGTTCACTGCAGGTGTATTGATATTTGCAAAAACCACCTTTTATTATCCGAACACAATATAATTAGGTTTTGTTCACTTTGGTGTGGCAGCCATTTTTGTTAAAAGACCCATCCTTTGTACGGATATTACCATATGTACAAGAAATTTGCTAGTAATTGAGGTGTTGTATTTCATAGTGCAAAAACCACCTATTATTATCATGTACAACAATTTTATTTTTTTTTTCCTTAATGTCACCACAGAGCATTATTGAGCTGACAGAAAAGCATCAAACAGGACATAGCAAATGGTTACATAAATTGAGATTAGACAATATATCTTCGTCGTAGGTGTATACACAGAAAGTCACACACACACACACACACACACACAAACTATAAAACACCCCATTTGCAATAGTACAAGTCGCCTGATATGTTTCTTAGCGTGATATGTGGGAAAAAAACGAATTTCCTGTTCACTAACGCGGTCCAGAACATAAAAGGCTGAAGAGATTCAACTTTTAAAAAAGAGCCAAGAAACCAAATATAAGAGATCGAAAAAGTGCGTGCCGCGCCGAGTGAATAACTAAAGGTGATGACGTTTTGTCCCTCAAAGCGCGTTTTATTGCATTCTTCTATCCAACGACCTACTTTACCAGAAGGGAGTGTAAGACGTTACGATATCCATTTTTGGGGAATAAGATAATTACAGTAATCTGTCAACCGAGAAGGATCAATTCGCGCAGTCCTGGCAAAACACAAGCAATCGTTCCCAAATTCGAGATAGCCGCAGCGCTACTGGGGAATCATTTCGTCAGCTCCCTCTTTTCTCGTAAAACTATAACCTCCTTCAACATTGAGGAAAACTAGAGCTTGGCTCTCGGTTTGGAACACCACAACCATGCGGAAGTTCACTAGCCATTACTGAGCGGACCTAGTCCAGAAACTATGAAGTAGATGAGAGACAACTGAGCGGTAAGAGAAGCGGAGGGAACTGTCGAAGAGGAGTTCAAGGCAGCCGGTCATTTGGTACAGGTAGATCTTCCCTGTAATTGATGTTGAAATGAGTCAAATCCAAGACTTTCACCAGAAGGGTTTGGATCTTTTGCAGCTCCACCAAATATAGGAACATAAGCCGATCGGCATACTAACAGCGCCAGCAAGTGTTCGGAAGACTCCAGGGTATATATGGGGGTTGTAGATAGATGCCGGAACTCTGTACTCACAGCTGCTAATAATTTTGAGTAATTTAACTCTCGCTTGACAGAGATATATGATTCGATCTTTTTCCCAGTCTTCCTACCGTTCCAAAAGTCTCTTCCAAGAACCCCACCTCCCAGCTTCTCTGAAAAGATCTGCCCAGCGCGTATTAGGGGCGGGTTGCATAGTAAACAATAGACTCTTCGAAAGAGTATCGTCTCCGCGGGGTGCCTCGTGCAGACACCACTCGCAGATAATAATATAGTCTAGGGAAAGTCGACGCCATGGGATCACCAGCTATTTCTTGATAAGGTCTAAGGGAGTCCCCTACAAACTTTTTCTACAAAAAGATGCAGAAAGATGGATCCCTATCCTAAGGCACGTAGCTAGAGCCTAGATAACGAACTTCGGCACATTAGGGTTGCCCACAAGAGGCTGAGGGGTCCCCCTCAGGCCAAAACACAAGATCCTCTGGAGAGTAAAAGCCCTTACAAATCGACCAATGGCTAGTAGATCTAGGGTACAGCTAACGGGTTTGCGTGCAGCAGCAGCATCTTTGGCATGTGTAGTGCCGATCAAACCAGTGGGAAGCGCTGCACTGGAGTCACCCGTACTTAAAGATTCAAGTAGAATCTTGCGGTGAAAAGAGTCCACAGACCCGAGGTCATGGCTGCTTGCTAGTTAAATATGTTTCCAGGTCCGGCAAGGCTAGCCTCCCTCTGCTTTGGGTCTGGCGTGTGAGTAAAGAGATATGAGTAATCAAAGGGATGTCTTTTCTGGGCCCATATACAATAACTGAATCAGTGTTTGCGTAGTGCAGGTAGAGAAAGTGGACTTAGGAAGCAGACCGGAAATGGCTTGAACATATACAAGTGGGCAGGGATGGACATTCATTTTAAATGATATTGGACATACGTCCGTATCCACTAAAATCCCTCCTATCCCCACTTGTGGGTCCCATCCGCTGCAGGTCTCGATTTGGAGATGTGCTCAGCATTGGTGTAAAAGTTGAGCTCGAAGGTTGTTCTAGACCTGTGGGGATATGGACCTCTAAGGTAATTTTCGAAGGATGTATGTGGTCCAAGAAAACGGGAAGGTGGTACTTCACTGCTTCCACTCCCCACCCCTCCGAAAATAATTAAGGCCCAAAGCTACGCTCTTCTCAAGTTTTATTTTATGATGGCTAATGAGAGGCCAATTTGTTTGCCAACAGACAGCAATAGCAGGCTGGCAGACAATTCTAAGGATTAGACAAGGAAAATCATGAGGTCATCTGCAAAGGCCGAGAGGCATTAACCTGTCTTATTATCAATACTAAAACCCGTATATGGAAAGCATCAGCACTTAAAATGGCTTGCATAAGGTGTTCCATTAACCAGGATATAAGCAGGTGTCAGTATAAGGGGCATACCCTGCCTGGTCACCATACTGTCCTACTCTTGACCGAGGGTGGGAGTGAAAACTGCACCATTAACCCTGACTCGCGCCCGGGGCAATGATCTAGGGCTAGAATACGGTTCATCAGATCGCGGCGTCACGCCCCAGGTGCCCAGGACACCTCCTTAAAGACGGACCGAGTCTTACACAGCTCGAATGCCGTACTCATTCCTCACTTTCTCAAGCTAACGCGAAGGTGAGAGTATGGTGATGTGAGTTTACATAAAAGTAAGAGACATTGTGAATTATATTCACTGGCGTGTAATATATCCCTCGCCTCTCCTGAGGGGAATCTAAACCAACCAGTAACACTAACATCTCAAAACAAAAGTGGGAGCTTAGAGAGGCGGCTACCAGATCACATTCGCAGGAGCCAATATAGCAAAATGATTTCTAACGTTCCGTGGAGAAAAGGGAAAAATGGGCACGGATAGCTATAGACAAAGGCTTGTTGGGTCTTGTAACCTACTTATTTTTGTATTGACCGTCAATAGCGTGTAGGTCAAGCCGGGACGAAGATGAGGAGAGCGTAGTGCCCGTGTCTCTATTCATTGAAAGCCGCCACAGGATAGGAGCAGAATGATCATCACCAGGCTTTGTAAGAAAAATGTCAGTGTACCGTCGGGGCTGGGCTCTTCCCCATGGTAGAAGAAGAACACACACGCGTACTTAAGTTCTCTGAGGCATAATGGTCTCCCAGAGAGGCGAGGGACTTGCGAATCCAGAGGGTGGTTAGGGCTGTCCTGAAAGAGAAGTCAAGTTCTGCAGAGCAGCCCGGGATAATCCTGATGCTCAGGGCACTCGCAGTGGTAGGTGAGATTATAAAGGCTCGAATACTACGCGTGAGAAATGACCTTCAGTATATAATCCTCAGTGAGATGGACTAGGTGACCATTAAGCTTTTGAGTGAAGGGAAATGAGAGAGAGCTCTTTTTGTCATGTAAGCACGGCTAAACCATTTGCCGTGTTTGTTGTCGTCCAGTGTAATAAGAGCTTCGCACATATTCTGCGGTAACGTATGTGTTTGTGCTCCATTAGTGTAATTATCTCGTTGACCAGCTGTGAATGAGATTCTCTAAGATCCGACTCCGTCCAGCAGATTTATGTACAGTCAAAATGGGTCAATTTCATCGACATAAGAGATTGCAAGTATTATGTGCCATGGCACTCTTAATGTCTGACGCCATATGTTTTCTATAGAACTTCCACGCAGCACACACTTAAGAGCCTCCCACTTAATCTGGGGAGCGGTAGAGTCAGAAGAATGTTTCAGGTTAAATGAGTTGACCGTGTTCTTCAGCTCTGCTAGGCAAATGGAGTCGGACAGAAGAGATTTGTTTAATTTCCAGGAAAAGGTGGCTTTCTATAATTGTGAGGAGACTAAAGTCGCAGTGTACTTGGGCGAGATCTGAATGAAGAATATTCCCAATAGAAGCCTGGAAAATCTGCGGCAGGAGGGAGTGGGCGGGAAGTATGTAATCTATCCGACTATAGGACTTATGTGGGTGGGAAAAAAAGGTGTAATCATAGAGGGTGAAGAAGACGCCAAACATCTACTAATTGCATATTATGAAAGAGCCTTTTAATCCTGGTTAAGGAGCTCACTGCCATCGTAGAGCGACCACATGAGGTGTTGAGCAGTGGGTTCAAAGTCAGGTAAGATCGCCACAGAGAATGAGCTGTCCCTGCGCAAAACTGGTGAGGGCGTCTAGAGTCTTAGTAAGGAAGGGGAGGATATTGGTGTTGGGAGCATAAAGGTTAGCGACCGTGTAGATATGACCCTGGATTCTACATTTAACAAACAAAAACAGGAGTTCTGTCTGTATCCGAAAGTTACCACTCCAAGATCACGGACCGGAAGACTGATTATATGAATAAAAAATCGGCCATCATGCCCCATTATTTTTGCATAGTGAGTTGCTGCGAGATGGTACTTATCGTAGGTAGGAGAGAATACCTATTGCGAAAGCCTGAATTGAGACTTAGAGATGCAGGTCTCCTGTACGTACAAACGCAATTTGTGACCTCTGACACACAGTATCTAGAGGAGGTGGTAAGAGGATATTGTGAGCGTTTCTCGGGGACATTGAATCCCTTAACATTAAGGGACGTAACCCTTATGGTAGACCTGAGGTTGGAGATGCAGATAGCTCAAGTATAAATGTGCCCGAGAAAGGATACGGAAAGCTATGTTGAGACCAGAGACCTATTGGAAAAATAAGAATTACAACAAACAACATAATATTATAAACTCAAAAAAGAAGGCCCATAAAATGTAGCCAGCACACAAAGAAAAGCAATCTATTGCAACTGCTAAAGCCATTATATCAAAGTAACAGGCCAGTGGTTCCGGGGGGCGTGAAGAAGCACCAGCACAGATTTGTAACAACATAGAAAAAGGGGAACATCAACATATGGCAGGAGCCGTCACCGGAACTTGTTATATCACTTGTGTTGGAACAGAGAGAGGGACGGGGCCGCACCGCACCCCACTGAGACACGTGGCACCAGCCTGTACCCCCAATCGTCCAATCAATCACGACCAGCAATACTAGCTGTGCACCATTATTTGTATAGGCAGAGTGAAGAAAGTAGCAACTACTATTAAGAGGCGCACCCACTACTCGACAGCAGGTAAAAATCCAATATGTAAAGGGGCTAGCGCTGGACAGGTAGGGAGGGAAGATAGAAAGGGAGGGGGGGAGGTAGAGATGCAAGGAGAAAAGAGGGAGGAGAGAGGGGGGAAAAAGAATGAGAAAAGAAAAGGAAAAAGAAATAAAATAAGGGGGGAGGGAGAGAGGAGTAAGGAATGGGGAAAGTTAGGCAGGGAAGAGGGGAAGGTAGGGAGGGGGACAATAAGCACCCCAATATACAAGATATCAAGAAGTACCTTTCATGAGATAGGAGCAAATATAAACAGCAATTCTTGGACCTATCTCACAAGACCATTCTCCGTAATGTTCAGCGAATGCGATATCTCCTTAGATGGATAAGTAGATATGGAACTACGCAGTCGACACGTCGGACGCTGGAGAATATCGGTTGAACGCATGATGGTACCGATGAGAGGCCTGTCCATTTTCCCCTCACGGGATTCTGGGGTGAGTCTTGGGCCCCAATTGGTAATTGTTGCTTTCCTCAGTCAGGTAGGGTCCATTTCAAGGAAGTTCCAGTGCAGCTAGGGAAGGCCCGGAAGGATCAAGGTGTGCAATGGAGCGACAAGTAATTTGTCCTCTGAGCTGCGAACCTGGATGGATAAAGTGGAAGCCTCCAGCGATAGGTGATTCCTCCTCTTATGCAGAACCCTCCCGCAGGGGCCTAAAACAGCAACTCGAAGGCGGAAGAAGTCCTTCTTTATATATTAGGTAAACAGACTGGATGATTCATGCCACTAATATTTTATTTGTAGTTTTTATACGTAAACATTCTGCATAAGTCGGGTCGGGCCTTTCTCATTATGTCCTCACTTCGATCGTGTATCGGTGTACTCTACAGATTATATCTCTGGGTCTTGCAGGATCTAGGCTTTTGTGGACGGGAGCGCCCTGTGTGCCCGGGATCGAATTCATCCCCGACTCATTTTACCGGTCTACCCAGAATATAGGTATGAAATTGCATTTAGTGAGAGTGAGAATCAGTTCGACGGTCCTTTGACGGATTCCGGGAGAACCTCTTATTCTGAGCGTATTGTTTCACTCCTGCTGCCGATTTTCCAACGTCCATGTGGTTCACCATCTGGACATCAGCGATCATGTTGCTCCAGACACTGATGTTTGCAGGGCAGTCAATATTCGGATTCATTGTGGGATGGATCTGGTGATGTCTCTACTTGTTGAAGCAGCTCCAGCATCGAGGTGACTGTCTGTCTGGACCGGTAACTTAGGTCCTGTTTCCAAGCATGTCCCGTAAATCATGGCCATCTGCTGTATCATTATTTGGAAGAATCAGGCATAGGAGCGCCCCTCAGCATCTGGATGGGTGGGGGCGGGGACCCCCCCCCCCCCCCGATAGAGTGGAGTAATTGCTTCTTCAGTGAGCAGGCGGAGCTAGTGTAACTGATAGCAGGGGGGGCACAAATTGGCAATGGGGGGCCCTGATTCTGCTCAGGGCCGAGGGCCATCGCCCCAGGTGTGGAGAACCTTGAGGCGAGATCGCCCTGATGAGCTTATGGCTGACGGCCGATCATTCATATGCCGTCATTCATCGCGCTCTGGCGAGAGATTTGCAATCGCTCTGGGCCTGACAGGGATTGTGAAGCCGCATTGGTGCCACCGGTATTGGGTGCCTGGACTGAATGATGAACCCTCAGGTGAAGGGCTTGCTTGGGCCTGTACAGTCTGGTAGCAGGATCCCTTATCACCCCTTGTGGGGACCTGTCATGTGGCTGCTGCAGCTAAGCAGTAGGTTGGGGGCCCCTGGTGTATTCCCTGTAACGGGAATTTATACAGCCCTCTAACGCCCTGGTTCGTCTGCTGGAGGCAGGTGTTTGACACACACACACACACGGGTCCCCAATTGCCATGGTCGGGGGTCCGTGAACCCAGCTGCATTGCGGGCTAGGGCTGCCATCATCTCTTATAGTGTCCCTCACTTCGCACTCCCTGCTCTAGTATGGGAAGTCCAGGGTTCCGGGGATGAGCTGACAGCTCATGCAGGCGGACGGGAGGGGCACATACCGTCAGTATCCTGGTTCTATGATCCGTCGCAGCTCCCTCACTCCATTCCCCGCTGCCCTGGCGCCGAGCGATGCTACTTCTCCCTGCGTGTGCAGGACGGGAGGGCGGGGGGGAGTGGCGGGGGGGGTTGGGCGGTGGACTGCTGCTTGGCCAGAGCTGTAGCAGTCTCCTTCACCTCCCGTAGTAGCGGGGAGCGGGTCCGGTGTCGCGGGTAACGAGTCGCAACGGAGTATAGTGCACATCGCCGGCCCTCTGCTCTCAGCAAGTTGATAGAGGTGCTGTCCGTTGTTCCGGCGGGGGTCTCTGCCCACGGGCAAGATGGCGCCTCATGTGGGGAAGAGGCGCGGGAAGACAACTGTGTCCTTCGGGTTAGGTCCAGGAAAGGGGCAAAATAGTTGGAAATGTCCAAGTCGCTCCGTGATTGTTGGTTCTTGGGACCTTGGGGTTTCTTCGTAGCCCGTACCTGGCTGCGTACGCAGGGTAATCCCTATCTATATATCATCTCTCTCGGAGCTGGAAATAGAGTGTGCGTGACCTGGACGGAGCTCCGCACGTACGCAGCTTCTCCTCACAAATGAGCTAGCCACGCCCCCTAATCAATACACATTAAAATTTAATGTTTCTTTTCACTTGGCGCAGCTCTATTTTGTTCAAAGACCCACTTTGTCTTACAATAGGTCAGAACTTTTTCTAGTCCCGCAGGTTATTTACAGGTGAAAAAAACCACGTTTTTTACCATACAAAATTTTAATTTGGGTTTTTTGTTCATTTGGCCGGCCATTTTTTGTTAAAAAGCCCCATTTTGTACGGATATTACCATACAGAAATTTGCTAGAATTGGTGTTGTATTTCATAGGGCAAAAACAACTATTATTTTCAGACACAATTTAATTACGTCTTTTTCACTTTGGCGCGCTCATTTTTGTTCAAAGACCCACTTTGTACTACAATAATACAGAACTTTTTCTAGTCACCGCAGGGTGTATTTCATAGGTGCAAAAACCACCTATTTTACAATACACATTTAATTACATGTTTTCATTGCGCAGCCCATTTTTTTTTTTAAAGACCCCTCTTGTACTTATATTTCCATAAAAATTTGCTAAATTGCAGGTGTATTTTAAGGTGCAAAACCCACCTTTTATTATCCCCTTTCATTTCAAAAAGGTGTTTTTTTACTTTTGGGGAGGCCCAGTTTTTTTTCATAGAGCCACCTTTTACTTTAAAATTTTAATACAGAAATTTTGTAGTTACGTTGGGGTTTTTTTCATTGGGGCAAAACCGCCGTTTGTTTTTCCGTACAACTTTTAAATACTGTATTTCACTGGCTTTTCCCCCATTTTTTTTCAAATAGCCACCCTTACGACAATTCTGATAGAAAAATTTTCTAGCAACTGTTTCGTTTGTCATTGCTGAAAAAAAAACCAATTTCTCACTGTGTAACTTTTGAAAGTTTTTTTTGCGCTATTTGAATCTCAGTTGGCGCAATACCCCCCCAAAAAGTTTTTTGAAAATATTAATTCCTAGTCCTACTGGCAGCTGTAAACCTGGACGAAGGAGAACACGTTGATTTTGTCTTACGGTTTTTTTCCCACCAGACCGCATTTCAAATTTTTCGCATAAAATTTTCATTTTTCAATCCTAGTTTGGCTGTAGGAAATTAGAGGGATTTAAGAATAGCTTGTTTTTTCCGTCTTTTAAAAAAGAGACGTAAAAATGATTTCATACTTTCTTTTTTTTTATTTTTCTTAACATGGAGCGAAATGCGGTGGTAAGCGAGCAAAGGGGGGTGTGGGCATGGGGTAGAGGTACGAAGAAGGTCCCTTCCAGTCTGTCGACAAAACGCAAGCCAGGGGATCGTCATTTTGCAGGCCCGTCAGCCTGTCAATGTCCAGTTCAACTAAAATGGGGGTTGAAAGACTCCTTTACCCGGGCATTTTTTAAATCGGGGGTCAGACATTTTTAAGGTCATACGTGGTACAAAACAGGTAAATTTCAATTACATTTGAACTAAAATGGTGGTTAAAACCCCTTTTTTCCGCACTTTTACTTGGGGTCATGCGGTTTGGGGGCTCATGCTGTGGCCCAGGACAGATCTAGTCAACCTTTTCAACAAAATGGGGGGTTGAAAGCCCCCTTTTTCCCGGGCATTTTTTTAATCTGTGGGTCAGACGGTTTAAATTCAACTGTGGTACAGAACAGGTATAGTCAATGTACAGTTGAACTAAAAGGGGTTAAAACCCCTTTTTCCGGCATTTTTTAAAATCGGGGGTCAACGGGTTTTAATGGCATACTGTGGAGAAACGGGAAAATAGTCTATGTCCGTCAAAAAATGGTGGTTGAAAGACTCATTTTTCCGGCATTTTTTTAATCTGGGGGTCATCAGGTTTGGGGCTTCATGAGGGCCCAGACAGATATAGCCCAATGCCATTAACTAAAAGGGGGTTTCAAAGACTCCTTTTTCAACCTTTTTTAAATCTGTGGGCAACAGGTTTAAGTGTCATGCTGTGGTCCAGGACAGATATAGTCAATAAACCTTTTCAACTAAAAGGGGGGTTCAAAGACTCCTTTTTCGGGCATTTTTTTAATCTGGGGTCAGACATTTTAAGGGTCATACTGTGGTACAGAACAGGTATAGTTAATGTCCATTTTCACAAAGGGTGGTTCAAAGACTCCTTTTGCCGGCTCTTTTTAATTTTTGGGTCAAACGGGTTAAAAAGGTCATACTGCGGCCAGGACATATATAGTCAATGTCCAGTTCAACTAAAAGGTGGTTAAAAGACTCCTTTTTCCCCACTTTTTTTAATCTGTGGATCAGATAGATTTTTAAGGGGCATGCTGCGTTCCAGGACAGGACAGCATGTCCCGTTTAAGTAAAAATGGTTCAAATATTACTGCTTTGGTGCTTTTTAATTTGTGGTCATGCAGGTTTAAAAGGGGAGCTGTGGTACAAGAAGGGATAGTGAATGGTGTGTACTTTTTTTTCTGTGGCTTTTA
Source organism: Phyllomedusa bahiana (assembly GCA_025379985.1). Lineage (NCBI taxonomy): Eukaryota > Metazoa > Chordata > Amphibia > Anura > Hylidae > Phyllomedusa > Phyllomedusa bahiana. Next base: position 22,247 of record JAODAL010055833.1, read on the forward strand.
TAACCTAAGTGTGTTGCCTAAAAAGTACACGATCCATTTGACTTTTGTGGATGTTTAAATTCCACTTCTCCAGCCCGTTTGGGTGTAAGAAAGAAGGGTTTTTCTCCCATAGACTTTAATGGTCATCGCGATAATATATTATCGACTATCGGAAATCGTAATGATAATTGCCGATTCACCCATCACCCCCTACGATGCGACGTAATCTCTCATCCTACGTAGGGTTTTTTTCAAGCAAACCCTCCTGAGTAAAGCAGTGCACCCAAAGTAGTTAAAACTGTATTTAGGGACAGGGGAAAGGCTCAGAAAGAAAAGCAGCTCATTTTGGGTTTTGAAGTCAGGGTTTTCCTGGGTGGTTTTTTTCAGTACTGGTCCACATTTTCAAAACTACAGTGATACTAGTATAGTGGAAACCACCAAAAGTGAACCCATTTTGGAAACCTAAAATTTCAAAATACATCTAGGTGTATGGTAAGCATTTTGATCCCACAGTTGTTTCAAAGATTTTTTTTATTGTTGGGCTGTAAAAATCTAAAATATATTTTTTTCAATAATATTTAGCTTTAACTCAAAAGAAAGAAGCACCCCACAATTTGTCATGCAATTTCTCCCAAGTATAGCAGTGCCCCATATTTGTTTGTAAACTGCTGCTTGGGCACATGAAGGGCTGAGAATGCAATGGGTATCATTTGGCTTTTGGAGCATAAATTTCTTTTTTTAAAATGTATAGCCCTAACCATTTTAAAGGGGAAATTCTGATTATTTATCCCATTTTGCAAACACCTCTCAAGCTATTGATTTGTGTAGTGAGCATTTTGACCCCACAACTGTTTTTCAGGAATAAGTTTGTACTGGATTTTGCAGAGTGAATATTGCAATTTTTTCTACATAAACTATAAGCTGTCTCATTGCCCAATATATTATGGCTTACTTCTGCCACTGTGAAAAGACAGTTCTCAATTTTTTTTAAATGCTTGGTTGTATATAGACCTTAAATGTGAGCCTGGACATTTAGGGGGACATGTCCCATTAGGACTGCACCATTTTTTCGTGTATTTTGCACCAAAAAACTGTTGACGCCGTATTCTCTATATAAACGAACTGTCGTACACCAAAACTAACTCGAATACTAGCAATAGGCGCCTTTTTTTTTGGGATACGCCTAAATTAGGGGATTTAATATGCTAACAGGCAAAACCCCCACATCAATTTTTTACAGGTTATTTATTCAGGCACATTATAACACTCCTTATACACTAAATTTTAATTTAAAATGCCTTAAAACGGGATAAAACCCCTTTTTTTGACATGAAACCATTAAAAGAGCTCAGGGAAAAAAAGGGACGAATGCATTTGAGGGCCCAAAATTAATTATTTTACAGGCTTTTCTCCCAATTTTAAATTTTTTCCTTGATTAAAAAATTTTTTCTGAGAAAAAAAA
>JAODAL010055834.1:0-23685 GCA_025379985.1 Phyllomedusa bahiana
GAAAAAAACAGCTCCCATGAAGATGTAGTCTATCATCGGACCCACATAAATCTCATGAGAAGTCCCACGTAAAAACTTTTGTGAGACAGATGCAAGGTCCCACATAAACCACTTGTGAGACAGATGTGCAGTCCCATGTAAACACAAACAGATAAAGCGTAAAGTTTTGTTCTGCAGATCTGTAGAGGTCAGAGGTGTAATAATCTGCAGGATATATCACTGTGTGCGAGAGAGAGAGACAGAGAAAAAGAAATAACCCATCTTTCCTGGATGTCAAATGCCCATTCTAGTTACAAAGTATGTAGAGAGAGCGAGACATGTAGATATACACTATGGAGTTGCACTTAGCTTTTCACTTCTAATGATTCCAAAGACAGCTGAGAACCTCTGCCTTCCCCCCACCTCACACAGAATGAATCCTCATGTGCACAACTTTGGGGGCATGTCTGCAGAGAGAGAATATACTCCCTGCTGGGAGGAGAAAAACGCCCCTCCATTTCACAAGCTCTGCTTGACAACCAGTACAAAAGGAGGCCAACTGCTGTAACGAGACAACCCCTTTAACTGTACCATAGAAAATACTAGGAAAAAGGCAAAAAATATATAAATCTGTGGGATAAATTGTGAAAAAAATGCTCTTGCGCTATGTTTACATAGATTCTGTTTTCACAGCGTTTACTCTTCGTATAAATTATTTCTTATCTGTATTCTGCAGGTTGATATGATTTTGGCAATACCGAATATGTAGGGTTTCCATTAAGTTTTAGTACTTTTTAAAGAAAAAAACCAATTTTTTCTCTTAACTTTGCACCGCAGCGCCATTCTCTGCGGATCAATAACTTTTTTGTACTTCCACCTATGGACCCGAGTGAGAGCACATTTTTTGCAGACTGAAACGTACTTTGGATAGGAACATTTTTGGGACAGATGCGACTCTTTGATCAACTTTTATTCCAATCTTTGCATACGTGAAATGATAAAAAAAAACACAATTTTGCAATTTGGAATGTTTTTTTCTTCTATGGTGTTCTGCGTGTGGGGTAAAGGATGGCAAATTTTTATAGATCAGATTTTTACGAACGCGGCGATACCAATTATGTGTTATTTTAATTTTTTTTATTTATAAAAGGGCAAAAGGGGGTGCTTTGAACCTTTGACATGTTTTATACTTTAAAACCTTTTTTTTTTGTCACTTGTACATTTAGTTCCTCCAGGATACTTGATCACAAGGGCTTGATCGTTTGTACGCACTTCTACATTATATAAACACACACACACACACACATATATATCTATATATATATATATGTGTGTGTGTATGTATGTATGTATATATATATATATATATATATATATATATATATATATGTGTGTGTGTGTGTGTATGTGTGTATATATATATGTGTGTGTGTATATATATATATATATATATATACACACATATACATATGCAGAAGGCCGTACCAAGATGGCAGCTCTATTACTTCCTGTCTGAGGCAGGAAGTAAGAGAAGTATGAATATGGTGGCTATGGAAGCCTTCATTAGACTTCCGGCTGCCATAATAACTGATCGGCACCCTGCAATCTTGTCATGGGGGTGGAATGTTTCGTAGCACTGTTCCTCAATCATTTAGATGCCGCAGCATCTAGGTGGTTAAACAGCAGGGATCGGAGCCGGCTCCATTCCCTGCTGTTAAGTGGCGGGTGTCAGCTGTAATAATCAGCCGGCACCCACCACCTATGAACATAAGTTTACATCAGGTTGCTAAAGGGTTACAACTAACCTAATATTGTGTAAGGCCTGTCTGTACCCTCAAAACAGCTCAGACCCATCAAGGCCTGGACCCCACCAGACCTCTGAAGATGTCCTGGCACCAAGATATTATCTGCAGATCCTATAAGCTGCTACGTGGGAACTCCTTGGACTGGATGCCCATGACTCTGCTACTCGTCACCACTCCTGGGACTAAGCACTCCATACCAGGAACACCCAAAACAGCAGGTCTTGTGGGAGGTGCTCTGATCCAGTCATCCAGATATCGCAATTTGACTCTTGTCTGATTCCCTCAGATCCTTACACTTGTCCATTTTCCTGCTTCCAACATATCACAACTTTAACCCTAAACGCTACATGATGGAGATGTCCATGATGGAGGCGCTAAGGGGTTACAGAGTGGGCTCACTCGCTGAGCCCACTCCATACATGGTGGGTGCCAATTTTTAGTTGCATCCGGCGCTAGAGCTCAGGATCAGAGGCAGCTCCAATCCCAACCATTAGATCACCGCAGCTGAATGACTAGAACATGGGCCCCTGCTTCAATGCGACCACAGGGAGCTGTTCAGTTTGACATGGCAGTCGGAGGCCTAATCAGGACCTCTGCTCCTGCCATGTTGGTGTTTTTTGTAAACCCTGCCATAGACAGAGTGTAATGGACGGATTACAGATACGAGATACTGCAGTACATCAGTACCGCCATTTATAGGACAAGCGATCGAATGTTTAAGACCCCTCAGGGGAGTAATTGCTACTGTGAAAAAATTTTTTGTAAAAATAAAAATATTTTAAAAAATGCAAAAAAAAGTATGAAAAAGTGTAAAAAAAAATTAAAAAATAAATATTAAAATGTTACATTTTTTAAGAAAGTGCAAAAATGTAAAAAAATGTAAAAATTCTAAAAACGTGTAAAAAAAAAAGAAAAATAAAAGTAATAAATTTTTGAAAACGTTTCCCATTTACCATGTAATAGAAAGTAGGCAATGAAAAAATAATTGGTATCGCTGCATCTGTAAAAGTGTGATCTAACACAACACAACCATGCACGGGAAACACCACTAAAAAAAAAAAAAACCATCAGAATTATGTTTTTTGGGTCATCCCACTTCACACACTCTATATTGGTACCAATAAACACAAGACCTTGCCCCGCAGAAAATGAGCCCTCACACAGCTATAATTAGAGTAAAATTGCAAAAAAAAATAAAAAAAATTACTGGGCTCAGAAATTGTTGATGCAAAGCAAAAAAAAAAAAAAAAAACATTTTTGATTTTTTTTTTTAAATGAGTAAAACAAAATGCAAACTATATATAGTATCACCAAAATCATATCGACCCGCAGACTACATATAGCTCTTCATTTATGCTTCGCAGTGAACTTCATGAAAAATCAACTGGCGCAATTGTATATTTTTTTTGATGTTTCACCTTACAAAGAGTTTTTCAGGGGTTTCCCATGACGCTATTTAATACGGTCAATGGCACCATTGGTCCTGCAGAAAAACAATCCCTCATACAACTATGTGGGTGGGAAAAAAAAAAGTTATTGCTCTAGGAAGGCGGAGAGGAAAAAAAATAAGAAAAAAAAATCTGAAAATAGCTGCGTCCTTCAGGAGTTAAGAAGTAACTGGGTGTTCATGGTGAATCTCAGGCGACCACCTACCTGGTAGTCTCTAGCAGAGTTGGAGGGTCCGTGTCACACATCAGCAGCAGCAGAACTTCTCTACAACAAGACCAAGAGGAAAAACGTCAGGGAAAATTTTTGTTCTTAAAGGGACAGTACTATCAAAATTTCTCTATTCAGATATTGACAAACAAGGTGTTATCAACAGGACCTGACAGGATTGAAGGCGGCTTAAAGACCCCCTGACCAGAAATAGATGGACCAATTATCCTTTTATGTATTGCTCGTCATTGCCCTTTTGATCTAGTCTAATCCTATCTATCCCTATGAGTTATCATTATGTCATTATCTACTATTTGTAATGAGGCTACATGCAGATAAGTAGCTCCAACGGTAAAGTAAGATTAGTGTACAAGGGATATATAGGAATTCTATTTCTTTATATGTTATATCTTATTTTATGTAAATAGTTTATTGGCATAGGACTGCCGAAAAAAAATACTGCCAAAAATAAATTTAAAAAAAATAGTTTTCCAGGAATATTGGTTTTAACAAACTGTCCCTTTCTGATGTAAGTGTCCCATAAAGATGAATTTATAGAAAGAAGTTATAGACTGAGCTATGCGGGTAATGGCCAGGAGATGTGACCTCTAAAGTAGCTGCAATGTAACTGTAACAGTCCACGTGCTGAGCATTTACTGAAATGCATTCACAATTCTGCAGGCTTCAGAGCTGAAATCACCCAGTATTACCGGCTTGTTCAAAGCTTGTTCTGTTGATCGGCATTTTCGAGAAGTGTCATTTTTTATACCAGATACTGTACTGTCCTCTAATATAGGGAAAACTAACTGGTGAATTACTCTGTTATGGGTCTGTCTAACAAAAAGCTTGCTGAATGTCTCTAATAACTAGATTAGAGTACAGCTCTGGAGTATAATACAGGATGTAACTCAGGACAGTACAGGATAAGTAATGTATACACACAGTGACTGCACCAGCAGAATAGTGAGTGCAGCTCTGGAGTATAATACAGGATGTAATTCAGGATCAGTACAGGATAAGTAATGTATGTACAGTGACTGCACCAGCAGAATAGTGAGCGCAGCTCTGGAGGATAATACAGGATGTAACTCAGGATCAGTACAGGATAAGTAATGTATGTACACAGTGACTGCACCAGCAGAATAGTGAGCGCAGCTCTGGAGGATAATACAGGATGTAACTCAGGACAGTACAGGATAAGTAATGTATACACACAGTGACTGCACCAGCAGAATAGTGAGTGCAGCTCTGGAGTATAATACAGGATGTAACTCAGTAACAGTACAGGATAAGTAATGTATGTACACAGTGACTGCAGCAGCAGAATAGTGAGTGCAGCTCTGGAGGATAATAAGGATGTAACTCAGGATCAGTACAGGATTTAAGTAAGGTATGTACACAGTGATTGCACCAGCAGAATAGTGAGTGCAGCTCTGGAGTATAATACAGGATGTAACTCAGGACAGTACAGGATAAGTACTGTATACACACAGTGACTGCACCAGCAGAATAGTGAGCGCAGCTCTGGAGGATAATACAGGATGTAACTCAGGATCAGTACAGGATAAGTCATGTATGTACATAGTGACTGCACTAGCAGAATAGTGAGAGCAGCTCTGGAGGATAATACAGGATGTAACTCAGGAACAGTACAGGATAAGTAATGTATGTACACAGTGACTGCACCAGCAGAATAGTGAGGGCAGCTCTGGAGGATAATACAGGATGTAATCAGGAACGTACAGGATAAGTAATGTATGTACACAGTGACTGCACCAGCAGAATAGTGAGCGCAGCTCTGGAGGATAATACAGGATGTAACTCGTGATCAGTACAGGATAAGTAATGTATATATAGTGACTGCACCAGCTGAATAGTGAGTGCAGCTCTGGAGTATAATACAGGATGTAACTCAGGGTCAGTACAGGATAAGTAAGAATGTACACAGTGACTGCACCAGCAGAATAGTGAGTGCAGCTCTGGAGTATAATACAGGATGTAACTTTAGATCAGTACAGGGGAAGTAATGTATGTACACAGTGACTGCACCCGCAGAATAGTGAGCGCAGCTCTGGAGGAGAATACAGGAGCTAATTAGGATCAGTACAGGATAAGTAATGTATGTACACAGTGACTGCACCAGCAGAATAGTGAGTGCAGCTCTGGAGGATAATACAGGATGTAACTCAGGGTCAGTACAGGATAAGTAATGTATGTACATGATGCACCAGCAGAATAGTGAGCGCAGCTCTGGAGGATAATACAGGATGTAACTCCGGATCAGTACAGGATAAGTAATGTAATGCACAGTGACTGCACCAGCAGAATAGTGAATGCAGCTCTGGAGTATAATACAGTATGTACCTCATGATCAGTACAGGATAAGTGATGTATATACACAGTGACAGCACCAGCAGAATAGTTAGTGCAGCTCTGGAGTATAATACAGGATGTAACTCAGGATCAGTACAGGATAAGTAATGTATGTACACAGTGATTGCACCAGCAGAACAGTGAGTGCAGCTCTGGAGGATAATACAGGATGTAACTCAGGATCAGTAATGTAATAACTGCTGTAAAAACCTACCCCAGGTCCTCGTTGTTACTGATGGCCTTACACGTTTCCTGAAAGCAGGCCATGTTACCCAGAATCCCAACACAAATTTCCTGCAGGGAAGAGAACGTCACAAGAGGTTTTGTATTTTGTGGCTGAATGTGTAGCATTGTTAGATACAGCCCCAATAAGACTATGTATAACTCACTGTCAGGCGGTTGCACTTTGACTTTGAGATGACGCCTAAAAAAATTTCTGGTGCATTAAACTCCTTCAGGAATAGCGCCACCTCCTGGAAATATAATGAAATTAACAGTGACATTCGGTTTATAAGACGACTAGAGATTGACCCCCAATAACAATCTTTCAGCAGACATTATTGATGGTAGTTTTTGTTTTTTGTAATAAAATATAATTTTCTAACATATATGTAATAATGAATAGATAATATTATACACCGTACATATACATTGTACTGCTGGGAACAGCATAGTGTTTGTATTATATTAGTAATAGTACTATATTAATACTGTGCTTCCCTCTCTACACTCCGGATCTTATGGTTTGATAATACTTTTCATCATTCTTTCACCATAAGTGGGCATGCTCTGTATACAGCCCTCATTGATGTAAGTAGGAGCCATACACAGCTTTTTACTGTTTGAGCCTCTACAATAGTGGTGTTCTGGGGCTGAGAGTCGATGTTCTGTACTTTAAAAAAAAAAAAACACGTTATTTTAGGTTTTTGTTTTTTTTTTAAATTTAAAGTTTTATTAAACATTTTTTTAAAAAAATAGAAAAACAAAACATTATTACTGAAACAGTTTGAAAACAAAGATACTAATAAAAAAAAAAAAAAAAAAAAAATGCAGTCACATCACAAAATGGAAAACAGTGATGACGAACGGTCAACAAACGTGCCCTAAATGAAGAAACCCGAGGAACGATAAACGATACATAGAGGGAGACGTGGAGCCTATAATCCAAATTGAAGGGTTGTAAAGCCCTTTTCCAAAAGGATTTCCGTAATAAGAATAAGTGTAAAAATAACACACGTTGCAAGAACTTAAAAATTGGACTGCCTCAGAAGAAAGGAAGGAAAAAAAAAAAAAAAAAAGAGGGAGGGGGGGGGGCACCCCTTCAGGTCCATCGGACCCCGGGGAGAGCGGGGTAAAAAGAACAAGGGCTAGAAAATGGGGGCAGACGATATAGCCAAGGGCAGGGCCCCAACCCACACAAAAAATTAACCCGAAAGGGCCCCTAAAAGGCTGGGGATTGATAGGGACCCAGGGGTTCCAGATTTAAAAAGCCTAATTGCATCCTCAGGGGGGCAATTATCAACTCTTCCACCCGGAAAAAAAAGGGAAAAATCCCTACCTTTCCCAATGGAGGGAGGGGGGGTTTGACCCAGTGTCGGGGTAAAACAGTTTTGGCAGCCTGAAAAAGGTGTTGAGTAAAGTTTTTTTTATTTATTTGAGGGAATGGAACAAAATAATAATGTGGTTGGGGGAATTTGGGAAAACCGAGATCCCTTTGAGTCGATATGCCTGAAGGACAGTCCCCCAAAGCGCGAAGGGGCACACACCCCACAAATTTTCCGCAGGGGTAGGGCTCCTGGTGCGGCCCCAAAAAATGAAATTTGGGACAGAGGGGAAACCCATTTGGGGAGGGCAGGGCCCCTATACCATCTGGAGAGAATTTTGTAACGGGTTCCGGGGACTTGCTAGAAATTAGCTTTGTGAGGAGGTGAAAACATTTTCCCTTTTGATCCCTTGAAATTTTGTATCTTTCTCCAGGTGCCGAAAGAGGGAGGATTGGTCAGCAGGAGGAGAACCACAGATAGAAGGAGAAATCAGATGTAGGAAGAAGAGGAGAGACGAGGTTCTCCCCCGGCGTTAGGGCCCCCCGTATTTGGTCTTTCTAAAAAATGTAAGAAGAAATGCTCAGTTGAACTACTCAAAAAGTCCCTACGTGTAAAAGGACTGTCCCTAAAAGGTAGGGAGGGGGAGTAAGGTCCCCCAAATGGATGTGGGGGAGGGGGAGTGGACGCGTTTTAGAGCTCCTAAGAACCTACGGGTAGACCGGCTGGGAATAAGTGGTTGTCAGAAAATGGGAACAAGGGATTCAGGTCAACAAGGCTTGGGAAAGGTTTAGCCTTACGTTTAATCCGCAAGGTTGGATCGTACTAAAAGACATGCCTTTCTTTCCGAAAAGGCGCCTAGGTCCCCCGGGCAGGGCTCAAGGACCAGGGGAAGGGATTGACAAGTAAACCCGGGTTTTCCCCTTAAAATGTGTGAATTAAGTCCCGCCTTATAGGCCCCCCAGATAATAGACCCCCGACAGTGGGGAAAGGGGCCAATCCCCACGGTTTAGGCGGGGCAAGGGATTCGTCGAATTTGGGGGGCAAAAGAAAAATAAGTATAAAGATCGTTGGACTTGATCCAGAAGGTTTTGGGAATAAAGATGGGAATCGTTCGAAGAAGATACGGATCTTGGGAAAGAAAAACTCTTCAAATGTTCATTACCAAACCCAGGAGAAGCCCCGTTGGGCCCCAAAGCCCGAAAAATGGGGTTTGGGAAAAGAAAGGGTGAGAAGTTCATCTAAAATAGCCTGGAAGGTCAACGGGGAAAAAGACCCCCAGATAGGGATCCCCGGGCCGGCAGGAGAAAGAGAACCCCCTTAAAGAGCATTGATAACGGCAGTAATTGAGATTTTAAAGGGCTTCAGATTTCGCATAGTTGTTTTGAAACCCAGACCAAAACTGAACGCGCCAACTCGGACATAAGGAAGGGGAGAAGAAAGAGGATTGTGATATTATAGGGGTCGTCTGAAAAACCCCGAACTTTTAATTCACGACACCGATCATGAACCCCTGAGTGGGGTTGGAGCGAATGGCCTCCAAAGATCCCCCAGACTAGGGACTAGAGCAACGGGAAAAGGGATCCTTGTTGGTCCCCGTTCGTATGGAAAAAAGGGATAGATAATTTCCCCATTAAGGGGGCCCCCTGGGGAAAAGGTGTACAAAAAGGCCATGCCCTTGTTGAAAAAAGGGGGCCCAATCCAACACGCGAAAGAGTGGACGAAAAGGGAGCCCCCAGGGTCCTTCGAAAGCTTTTCAGCATAAAGGACAGATCATCAAGGGTATCCCTGGGAATGAGATAATAATTACATCCAAATCTTGAGCGTGTTGCCCCCGAGCCCCCCTTCTGGGACAAACCCAAACCCTGGTCGGATGTTAATTGGGCAAAAAGGGTTAAGGGGGTTCCCCAACAATTTAGCAATATTCGGGCCCAAATTTAAAAAAGGGGAAATGGGCTGTATTTCCCCAAAAATTTGGGGGGCCCTTCCCTTTTTTGGGGAACCCCGGCAATATGTGCTTCAAAAGGGGTTGTGGGGATGGGAGTGGAAAGGGGAGATGGCATTAAAAGTGGAAGTAGGATCGGGGAAAGGGCGGTAATAAAGTCTTAAAAAATTGAGCAGAGAAGCCATGACCGGGGCTCTCCCAGGGGGAAGCCCCCACTAAAAAGTTGATTCAGAAAGTGAGAATGGGGCTTGCAAAGATTGAAAAAAAACCCCGGGTTTTTTTGGGGAAGGGGGAAGGGGGAGTTGTTCAGTGAGGCGGAGGGTGGGGGGTCCGCACAATGTAGGTTGGGGGAATAATTACAGGTTGAAACTCCGAGCAATTTTCAATGTATATGGACCAGGTTACCTGAGGGTTCGAATGCAGGGGACAAAGAGGAGGCCATCTATCCAGATGCCTCCGGGGAAACCCACTCTTATTCCCGAATCAAAAAACCCTGCTGGGGAACTTGCAGCAGCCTCCCCCATGAAGCCCAAAGAGGGAGACCTCCAGCGGGCCCACTAGAGTCCTGAGAAAAGGGGGTGAGACTTGTTATGAAGAGTTCGGGAAAATGAAAACCTTTTGAAACCCCTTGCGACAGGGGGCCCCTTTCCCCTTCTTAGACGCCCCCGTGTTTAAATGAGGACCCCCCTCATAACGCATTTCAGTGCTTTAAAATTTTATGTGGGCGCAGTCGGGTCCCCTTCATGATCGAAAACAAAGTGTTGAATGGTCTGGCGAAGGCGGCCACACAAACCGATCCGTCAATAGAGATTCTTTAAGCCTCCAGGTCCTGTGCTTAGTAGCCGAGGAGGGGAGATGAAAGAAGCGTAAACAGGGGGTGGCCCGACCAAATCAATTACCAATAGAAGTATGCCGCCCCATGAAAGGGAGCCGTGTTAAACAAGAAAAAGTCAATACGACTTTAACGTTTATGGGGTGGAGTAAAAATATAATCCCTGTCTGAGGGGTTTGGAGAGCCAGCATCGCTAAGTGGAGGGAAGAAGGCCTTCTCCTCGTTTAAAAAGAGAGTGGGGGGGAGGAACGACCAGAAAATTTTCGAGTGTGGGATCCCGCGTCAAGTTTAAATCCCCCCATAAAAAAATAGTCCCCCTCGCCCGAACCTCCGAAATCAAGGCCGCAAGCGAAATGACACCTGCCCGATTGGGGGATAAACATTGGCTCAGTAACTAAAGAGTTTTGGGCAAGACAGGATGAATATCTGGTTCTGGGGCCCCATCAAATCCAAAAACTATGTGGCAAGGAATTGTGGAAAGGGGGATAGCACCCCCCGCTCTTTATCGGGATATTGCGAAATGCCAGTTTACATAAAAACTATTTTTAAAAGGTGGGACCTGTGAGGTTTTAAAGTATCTTTGGGAAGAACTTTGGTTTTTTCCTGTGAAAATGGAAAGAATTTTGGGAAACGTTTATCGGGGCTTTTTGGGCCCTTGGCGTTGAAAGAACTTATTAATTCCCCCCCTTTTTCCCAAAGGGGATAGGAATTTTTTCGCCCGCCAACCCCCAGGCCCGGGGGAGGAAAAAGGGGGGAAAGGGGCGAGAGAAGAAAAAAAAAAAACGGAAAAAGGAAAGCAAAATTGACAAAATAAAAAACAATAAGGAGAGGGGGAAACCCCCAAAAAAAAGACACCCTAGCATCCAAAAACCAGGGGACGCTCAAAGCAAAAAAGCGGCCAAAGGGGGGCCCAAACCTACTGGGGGGGAGAAGACGGGTGGTGCAGAAGACTCTGAAAGGAAACATTATCAGAAGGAAAAAAGGTATTATATGAAAAAAAATGTAACAAATGTGACCAAAGGAAATACACCCAAAGCCCCCCAGACGGGGAACCCTCAGCTTGCATAAAAAGGGGAGGAGCAGGGTACCCCCTACGGGAAACCCCATCCCCCACGTCACAAAGGGAAAAAGCAACAGACATCGTGGCGATGCACTAATGGCCATCCAAGTCCTGGGCAGGGGGGGAACAAGACCAAATATGTTTTACGACCGGGCCCCTTTTTCCAGATTCCTGGGGGGAAGGGAGTCCAAAGACCGAGGCCCGGCCCGGGGACCCATCCTGGGGCCTCCCCTCCCCGGGGGGGAAAGAGTGGCCAGTCCGGGGGGGACCAAACCGGGTTGAAGTTTGTAGAAAAGCAGGAACATCTCAGGGGGGGTTATTTAAGAGCCTCCCCCCGAGGGCAATAAGGGGGAAGGGGAAAAAACCCGTAGGCAAAAAATTTCCCCTCCTTGAGCCAGAAGAATCGCCCGCTAGCCTCTGGGGAAGAGTTTGGGAGCAAATCCGGGTAGATTGAGAAATGCCCCTTTTAGGGGGAGAGCGCCCTTCCCACTGTCATAATTCTTCTTTAAGCAGAAAGAAGTGGGCCGGCAGATACTCCCTGGGCGTCGTTCGTCCTGATTCAAGGGGGTAGGGGTCTAAACCCCACAAGCTCAATATGGGTTGTGGGGCATCCGAATGATTAAAAAAAGGAGGGGGGGGGGCAGCGGGGGTAAAGATCAAAAGCGGGAACCGTTTCAGAGTCCCTGATCCGCGATTTTTTCGGGGACCCCCCGTTCTCTAATCTCCGGGTTGTGAGGGAAAACAGTTGGGGGGTTGTTTTTTGTACCCCCCTGTGAGCGAAAATAGCCGAAAAAAGACGCTTACTTGTGAAGGGGGTCAACGTAAGACATGTGGAGAGGGCTGAGGGCCTGGACAAGTCCTTCCTATATCTCAATAACGGGGTCATAGAAGAGATATCTTGCCCTTTTAGGGAGGCCCGGGGGAGTTTTTGAAGGTCAGCTAGTTACCGTTGACTGGAGGGGCAGGTGAGGCGACAAATGACGATCGATTTGTTGCTTGAGAGGTAGTGAAAAGGATGCATGTCTGAGGGGGCATGATGGGAAAAATCCGGCTGGGGAGCGGAAGGGGCAGGGCGCCAGTCCTGCAGCCTGGGGGGCATCCCCCCTATACTGGAGGGAAAGCAAGGTAGAGGTGACCGCTGGGAGAGGGGGTACCCATGGGAGAAGTACGCCCGACCCTTGCTGTGATGGGGGCACCCTGAGGAGCCGTGGACCAGGAGGGTGAAGGGAGCACTAGAAACCCGCTGCAGCAGGAGGGTGGATCCAGTGGGCCCCTTTGGTCCATCCATCAGAAAAGCCCGAAGGACCCAGGGTTTTAAAAGATGGGCTGTCTGTCTTGAAAAAGCCATGGCCTGATCCTAGAGTCCCCTGGGGCAGAACCCCCCGGATGTGGGGGGGGGTGCCCAGGGGGAGAATCAAGGCCCCCTTTTGGGGGCCAGAAGGGCCCCAGTCAGCCCCGGGGGTTTTAGGCGGGCCGACCCAGTGGGGCCCCCACTTGGGGGAATACAAGTCGGAGGGGCCGGGAGAGTCCGGCAGGAGAGAGGGGGGTCCAGTGGGGGTAGGGGGGCGAAACCCGGGATACCCTTAACTGGGAGGGGGGGTATAGCAGGCCCCCCGGCAGGGGGGGATTTGCGGCAGAAGAGAGGGTGCATTTGGCACAGACGTGGGACCGCAGGGCCCGGGACCGGCACTGGGGGGTCCGCCCGGCAAGCCCTCTGTCAGGCTCCGGCAGCTCCCGGGGGCAAGAGCTCCGGTGCTGCAGGCGGGTGCCGCGTGTGGGGATCCCCGGGTGGACATCCCGCTTATCCCGGCGGACAGAGCCAGGGGGGGGAAGAGCGCAGTGTGTGATCCCCCGGGCGGCGGGAGAGCAGGATGAGGCCGGGGGACCTCTGATCATCGGAGGCAGGGGAGAGGGAAACCCCCCGCAGTGGGGTTTCGGACCGCAGCAAGCCCACCCCGGGGGATGACATCGGGCGGCGCAGCAGAAGAAGTCGGCGAGGTAATGCGGCGGGAAATTAGTGGGAAAAGGTGAAAGGCCCCTTCGGCGTCCGGAGGGGTTGAGGGTGTCCCCTTGGTGGGGGGGCGCACAGAGCAAACCGGACGGGGCCCCAGGTGGCCTCTTGGGCCACCCTTCTTTATCAGTCCCCTCAGGACCATGAGGACAGAGAAAGGGCCAAATATTGTGAGTTTTCCCCTGAGAGGCACAGAGGGGGTAGGAGGGTAGTCCCGTTTTTTGGTATTCTTCCCTATCTTGGAATTTGGGGTGCCCGGTTTTTTTTGGGTTAAAGAGAGGAGCAACAAGCCCAGTCCCTACTCTCCAGGCAACCAACCCCAGTTTTTTTTTTTTTAAATTATTTTATTTATTCATTTTCATTGAATTTATTATTAGATTATTTATATTCCTTATTTAATTTCTTATTTATAGATTTATTTAATTTATTTAATTTATTATTAATTTAATTTATTATTTTATTATTTATTGATTTTTTTAATTTTATTTGTAATTTATTTTTACTTTTATTTATTATTTTAATTATTTATGTTTTTATTATTTTATTTATTATTACATTTTATTATTTTATTTATACATTATTTTGGTTTTATTATTTGTATTTAATATTTATAGATGTTTTATTTTATTTATAGATTTTATTTATATTATTTTTTATTTATTATTTTAATTAATTATGTTTTTATTTTTTATTTTATTATTTACATATTATCTTTTATTATTTTATTTATTTATAGATTATTTTGGTTTATAATTTTTTTTATATTTATAGATTATTTTTTATTAATGATATTATCGATTTTGCTGATGCAGAGGTGTTATATTCTTATCGCCAATACACTGACTTGAACAGTAGATGGCGCCGCTATATAACCATGCAGTGACCCTTCCACTCAATGTGTATTACACCCAGACCTCACCTCTGCGCGGACCCACAGGTGGACCTTACCGTGTTAATTGGAGGCGGGGGGAGGGGCAGGTCTGACTGATCACCTATTCTAATCACAAAAAACAATATATTTAATTTAATCCTAAAAGGTTAATCCTAATCTGACCTTTCCAATCTTGTATTAATAGATTGGCATCGGAGAACCCCAGACTGCCCAGAAAACGTGGGAATGACCTTTCCAGGCGAAAGCTGAAGACGCACCCTTACTATACCGACCATAGCAGGGCCGATGTCAGCACACCAGAGAGGAGACTCCTTGTTCAGCTTGACATGTGCTTGTCACATGCAGCCATGTCCACATCATCGTGACGGACTCCCTCCACAGGATCAGCACACTCCTTAAATACTCTGCACTGTTCTTCTACTATATACCTGTCTGTGGCCTCCATCAAGATGAACATTCTCCTCTCCTTAAATACTCTGTGCTGCTACGAGAACCTGCTCTTCTACTACATAACTGTCTGTGGCACTTCACAAGAATCGCATTCTCCTCTCCTTAAATACTCTGTGCTGCTGCAAGATCCTTCTCTTCTACTATGCACTTCTCAGTTTGTGGCCTCTCACAAGATACATCAACTCATTTTAAAAAGAAAAAAAAAAATTGTGCTGCTGAGGCACCCCGCTCCTTTTATTATGTATTTTTTAGTTTGTGACCTATCACAAGATAAGTGCAACCATCACCTGAAATACTCTGTGCTTCTGAGAGACCCTGCTCTTTCCACTATCAGTCATAAATTCCCATAAGATCAATAAACTCATGTTCTGAAATCATCTGTGCTGCTAAGATACCCTGCTCTTTCTACTATAAGGCTATGTTCACACGGCTTAACTGCGGGACGTAATTATGCCCCGCAATTACGCCGTGTGGCCTGGGGCGGGGCGGGAGCGGGGGGGCCGGCACTTCACCGGCCCATTGACTTGTATTACCAGCGGCGCGTATACGCCGCTGGTAATTCACATGTCAATTATCTCCCCCCTCGGCGAATACGCCGAGCAGGGAGAGGAGACATAATCCATAGTTCTCTATGAGAACTGCGGATTACCGTAGTTACTGGGACGGATTTAGCCCGTAATTGGCGCACTACGGCGCGTAGTTACGGACCGAATTACGTCCTGGTTTAAGCCGTGTGAGCATGGCCTCAGTCTGTGACCTCCCACAAGAAGAGCACAATCATCTCCTTAAAATTTTCTGTGCTGCTGAAACCCACCTCTTTCTACTATCAGTCTGTAACCTCCCACAAGATGAGCACAATCATCTCCTCAAATCCTCTGTGCTCCTGAGACCCTGCTATTTCCACTATCAGTCTGTAACCTACAAGATCAGCACAATCATCTACTGAAATCCTCTGTGCTGCTGAGACCGTTCTCTTTAACCTTTCAGTCTATAACCTCCCACAAGATCAGCGCAATCATCCCCTGAAATGCTCTGTGCTGCAGTGAAACCATGCTCTTTCCACTATCAGCCTGTAACTTCCTACAAAATCAGCACACTCGTTTCCTGAAATCCTCTGTGTTGCTGTGAGGCCCTGCATTTTCCACTATCAGGCCGTACCTCATTCATGGACATGTCCCAGACTTTACAAATGTCATTTTCCATGTCATCGTCTAGCGTGATCTCATCGTCGGCCGGCGCGTCTTCCTTCTCTGTGACAAACTAAAGGGAATGAAGTGACAATGAGAGTGGCAATGAATCCCGGTGATCTCTGGATTCCTAAACGGAGGATAAATGGGGCTTCTTTTGCCATGTTTATCGAAAAAGTAAAGCAACATGTGATCCACCCCCAAAATGTAGACCTAGAGCGGACATTGCTAGGGTGAGGCCACTCCTAGCGCCACCTGGAGACAAAACTGCATGAAATCTCATCAGGGAGCGCTGCGGCTTTCTATTGCCGTTTCTGGACCAGAATATTTACAGATCAAAGTAAAGTTGTAAATCTGTAAAATCCGCTGCGTTCCCCCATCAGAGGGTGCGCACCGCCCACCAGGCGCTACGTGCGGCCTCACCCATGCGGTTCAGTGCGGCAGGGAGGATGGCGCGGTTATCCGGGATCACAGGGATTATATCCAACATTTAAAGGCCCGGTGCGTCCTCACCTCTATGAGCCGGGTCAGGGTGCTGAAGAACCAGTGCTTGCTGTACACCCCGGGGCCCCCTAGGGGAGTCCCCCGTTTTGCCCCCTTCATTTTCACTGGGGGGGGGGGGAGGGGGTTCCGGTCCATATTGCACGAGGCTTCTGGTTTTATTTGGGTTTCGGGGGTCGACCTCGCCCCTTCTCTGAACAAACGAGAAAAGAAAATAATAATTAATAATAATAAAAATTTTAAAAAATTTTTATTTACCCGGCTCCACCAGGAAAGACAGGTAGATAAACCCCCCGCCCCAAACCGGGACACATAGAGGGGAAGGGGCCCCCTTTGCCCCAAACCGGACACATAGGGGGGAGTGGCCCCCCGTTTCCCCCGGGGAGCCCTAGAGGATGGCCCCCGCTCCCCCAGGGGGCCCATAGGAGTTGCCCCCCCGTCCCCCAGGGCTTTGGAATTTTTTCCACCTCGCTCCAAAGGGGATGTGGGGAGAAATTACTAAATTATATGTGTTTTTGCCCCCGGGCCAAGAATAGTGATTTGCAGCTCTGGGTATAATTTGGATTTTAACTCAGGATCAGAAAGGTTTAAGGGTAAGGGTTTTGTACCAGTGACTGCACCAGCAGAATAGGGGAGTCCCAGCTTTTGGATTTTTAATACTGGATGTAACTCAAAAATCGTACGGGAAATTAAGGTAATGTATTTTTACACAGTGAATGCCCAGCAAAATTAGAGGGGTTGCGCTCTGGAGGAATTTAATACAGGATGTAACTCAGGATCAGTTTTATCTGATAATTTAAAAAATATGTACGTGACTGCACCACCCAAAAATTTTAGTGAGTGCAGCTCGGGAAAGGAAAATTTACGGGTTTGAAAAACTCAGGATCATTTACAGGATAAGTAATGTATTTTAAAAGGGGGGATTTTCCCCAGCAAAAAAAAAGTGAGCGCAGCTCTGGGGGTTAAATTATAGGATGTAAACTAAAAAAATTTCAGTACAGGTTTAAAGAAAAGTAGGTACAGTGACTGCACCAGAGAATAGGGGGTGAAAGCTTCGGGGAGGATAATACAGGTTTGGAAAACTCGGGAAATCAGTACTGATAAGAAATAAAATTTACAGTGACTGCCCAGAAGAATAGTGAGTGCGCTCTGGAGGAAAATTTTACAGGATTTTAAAACTCGGATCAGTACAGGAAAAGAAATTGTTTGTACACAGTGATTTCCCACCAGCAAAATTTTTAGTAAAGTGCAGCTCTGGAGGTTTAATTTACGGAAAGTAATCGGGGAAAACTTTTTACAGGAAAAGTAATGTATGTACAGTGCCCTGCACCAGCAAAATTTAGTGGGGGTGCAGCTCTGGGGATAATCCCAGGTTTTGAAAATCGGGGAAATTCGGGTACAGGAAAATTTAATGTATTTTACCATTGACTGCAAAAAGCAAAATTTAGAGAGGGGCAGCCCCTTGGAGGATAATACAGGATGTAATCAGGATAGTACTTTGATAATTTAAATTTATGTACAGTGACTGCACCAGCAGAATAGTGAGTCCCAGTCTGGAGGAAAATTTAAGGAAAGTAATTCGGGACCCAGTCCCAGGAAAAAGTAATGTATTTTACACAGGGGGGCCCTTGGAAAACCAGAAAGAAAAGGGAGCGCAGTTTCTGGAGTAAAATTATGGATGTAACTCAGGATTCGTACAGGATAAGAAATTTATTTTACAGTGACTGAAACCGGGCAGAATAGTAAAGGTGAAACCCTTCTGGGGGGGAAAAATTTCAGGTTTGAAACCCCCTCAGGATCATTTCCCATGAAATTTAAATATATTTTTAAATGGCCCTCCCCCAGCAAAATAGTGATTTGGCTTTGGGGGGAAATAAAGGATGTAACTCGGGGAATCGTAAAGGAAAAGAAAGGTTGTACCAGGGGACTTGCACCAGCAAAATTTTATTTCATTTGCAGTTTTGGGGGGGTTTAAATACAGGTTTGTAACTGGGGAAACAGTACAGGATAAGTAATGTATGTAAAAGTGACTGCCCCAAACCCAGAAAAAAAGTGGAGTGAACCCGGGAGGAAAATTTACAGGTTTGGTAACTCAGGTCATTTTACAGGATAAGTTTTTATGTACAGTGATGCACCAGCAGAATAGTGAGTGCAGTTGGAGGAAAAAAAAACGGATGTAATAAGGATCATTTACGGGGATAAGTAATGTATGTACAAAAGTGACTGCACCAGCGGGAATAGTCGTGCAGCTCTGGGGGGATAAAAAAAGGATAAAGTAATTTTTTTACTAAGGTGGCTTTCCAGACACACTTGTAACTACACGTGGTTTTTGAGGCTGCCCCTTAAAAACGCCCCCGCATTATTAAAAAGCTTTTTAATAACAAAATTTCCCTTTTTCTTTAATGAAATTACAAAAAAGCCAAATTATTTTGCGGCTCGGTTTGATACTCGTTTCCCCTGATTAATCACCTGACATTTCAGTGGGGGACGGAAACCCAAAATAAAAAAATCCCCGAAAAACCCCAACAAAAACAATGAAAAAAGTAGAAAAAACCCCCTTTTCACCCCAAAGTATATCCCTCCCGCCCCCTCCCCCAGAAAATAATAAACGCAGGTTTTAAAAAAAAAACCCCGGGGGGGGAAGAGGCGCCCCCGTCCTCCCGGGGTTCACTGCCTCCACAGTAAGGTATGTATCCAAAATACAAAAAATTTCCCCCTTTAAAAAGGGTTTTTCCGTTCACTCTTTCTTTATATGGATCGTCCAGATTTTATAAATAAAGCTTAGTCATTGTATAATGGAAATTTCTAAGGCCTCATTTTTTCAACAAAAAAACCGAAAGGGCTGTTTTTTGTTGCCCAAAAGCCCAAACCCAAACAGAGGGTCAGCTTTCATTTCATATAGTGCTCTGGGGGAAAATGGGAAAACTGGGCTTTGATTGGTTGTTATGGGGGTCTGATTGGGTTTCTTGGGGGGTCCGGGTTGCTTTACTATGTTTTTATTATTGGTTTTTCCCATAGGCAAAACAAGGACCAGTCTAACTGTTTTGTGTTGATTTAAAAAAAGGGCCCCCGTGTGCCCTTCCCAAATTTTTTCAGCAGTTTCAGATTTTTTGCTTGCAGTTTAGGGAATTTGGGGACAGGTGGAAAAAAAATTTGTTTTTAAAGGGTTTTTCCTGGGTTTTTACAATTGACAATTTTCCCAAAAGGGTTGATTTAAAAAGATTACAACAGGGGGGTCCAAGGGTTTTGGGTTTGGAAACCTTTTTTGGAGAAGGTTTCCGGGGGTGGCCACGACTAACAGAAATAATTTTTTCATATAAGTTATGTTGGGTAAAACAGCGGGGGGGCAGCTCATATGGGTACAATGAGACCGCATTACGGTGGCGGAGCTATTATGTAACAAGCCCTGCAGCTGTGTTGAAAGGGGGAAAATTTTTAGCTTTAGTTTTTATAAATTAAAATAGTCCCATTCATTTACCCGCAAGCAGAAAAAATTTTTTAAAAAAGCTCCAAACTGAAACACAAAAAATTTACTGAAAGTAGAAAACCCCTGGAGGATAAAAACAGGATGTAATCAGGCCCCGTTTCGGGAAAAAGGGAATGTATGTTTTTCAGTGACTGCCCGCAGAATAGCGAGGGCAGCACGGGGGATTTAAAACAGGATGTAACTCAGGGGTCAGTACGGGATAAGTAATGTATGTACAGTGGGGCTGCCCCACAGAAAGCGAGGCGCTTGGGTATAAAAAAGGGGTGTAATCGGATATAAGGATAAGTAATGTATTTACGGATGCACCCGGAAAAAGTGAGCGCAGGTTGGGGGAAATACGGATGTAATCGCTAGTACGGGATAATAATGTTGTTTCAGTGACTGACCAGCGAATGTGAGTGCGCTCTGGGGTAATACGGATGTAATAGGATAAGTTATTATGTACAGTGACTGCCGCAGATAATGGGCAGCTTGGGGATGGGCCCTGTTCCCCGGTTAATTGCAGGACGTATTCGCCCCGAAATTTCGCGTGTGGAGGGGGGGGGGGGCGGGAGCGGGGGGTGGAGGGGGGGGCCGGCACTTCGCCCGGCCCCCTTGATTGAATTGCCAGCGGGGTATACGGTAGAAAATTCAATGGGGCAATTATTTCCCCCCCCGGCGGTTCGCGGGCCCGGGGGAGGAGGGGCGTTCCATTTTGTTTTATGGAAAATGTGAATTACCGTAATAATGGGGTTTTCGGCCCCTAATTTGGCGCATTCGGCGCGTAATTAGGACGAAATAAGCCCTTTTAAGGGGTGAAAAATGCCTTAATAGGATGTAATCAGGATCAGCAGGATAAGTAATGTTGTACGTGACGCACCCGCAGAAAGTGAGTACTCGGAGTAAATACAGGTATAACTCAGGTCAGTACAGGGGTAAAATAAAGTAGTACAGTGATGCCCAGAGAATAGTGAGTGATCTGGGGATAATCGGATGTAACTCGGATCGTACGGAAAAATAATGTTTGTACAGTGAGCACCGCAGAATAGTGAGGAGCTTGGAGTTAATAAGGATGTAATGGATAAAAGGGAAAAATTTTAATGTATTTTACGTGATGCTCAGCAGAATAGTGAGCGCAGCTCGGGGGTATAATACGGATTTTAACTCAGGATCATTTTCAGGAAAGAAAATGTAGTACAAGTGAGACCGCAGAAAGTGAGTGCAATTTGGAGTTAATACAGGATGAATAGGTCAGTACAGGATAAGAAATGATGACAGTGACGGGCACCAGCAGAATAGTGAGTGCGTTGGGGTTTTAATAAGGATGAAATAGGACAGTACAGGTAAGTAATGTAGTACCAGTGACTGCCCAGCAAAAAGTGGTGCGTCTGGAGTATAATAAGGATGTAAATCAGGTCAGTACGGAAAAAGAAATGTATGTACAGTGACTGCACCAGCAGAATGTGGTGCAGCTTGGGGAAAAATTACGGATGAAAACTCAGGATCAGTACGGTAAGAAATTTGTTTGTACACAGTGATGCCCCAGCAGAATAGTGAGTGCAGCTCGGGAGGATTTACAGGATGTAACCCCCGGGATCAGTCGGTAATAATTTTTGTAAGGGGACTAAACCCCCAGCGAATAGTGAGTGAAGCCTGGAGTATATACAAAATGTTACTTAGGATCGTACAGGAAAAAAGTAATGTATGCAGTGACTCCCCCCCAGGAATAGTGAGTGAGTCTGGAGTATAATAGGGATTTTCAGGATCATAGGAAAAAGTAATGTTTGTACGTGACGCCCAGCAGAATAGTGAGTGCAGCTCTAGTATTTTTCAGGTATTTCGGGATCACTGCAGGAAAAAGTAATGTATGTAAAAAAGACTACCCCAGCAAAAATAGTGAGTGCAGTTGGAGTTAATAGGGTATATTCGGATCATGAGGATAAGTAATGTATGTACACAGTGGCTGTCCATGTACAGTAGATTATATTTGTAGACTGTGTACTATTCTTACACCACACAGATCCATATTACAATGAAGCCTATTCTGGGTGCTGTGCTGTTTGCCATGGTCTTACATCTTGCAGAATGCAGGCGCGGTGGTCAGGATTATGGGGATGAAGGTAAGTGAAGGATGGTGATAAAGAACTAATAGAAGCAAACATGAACCTAATAGAGGAAATATACAAGCAGATCAATGCAGGGTCTAAGTCAAGTGACATTTCAACTTCACATATAGGGGACACTTATTCACAGATTCAGGGGGTGCACTGTATGACTCTCAGAGGCGGCCGGGCTCTCCACTGGGAAAGCAAGGATGGATTATTACCGCCCCTGCCTTCCTGATCCTTGTATATACAATGCTCAATGAGTGCGTTATAGACAGATAGGCAGCCAGGCTCTCCACTGGGAAAGCAAGGATAGATTATTACCTACTGCACCGATTTCCTGCTGGATGTTTTTTTACACCACTGGCGGTTCAAAAAACATAGAACATGTTCATTCTTCCAGTTTTCGAGCAGAACATGAAAATGTGGGTGCGAAGGGCGAGTGTTTGAATCCACAAACTGCGGACAAAAGCCGTCTCCCTGCGTGCCAATAACAGACCAAATACCGGTTGGGATTTCGCAACCGATATTTGGTCTCTGCCGTGTAAACGCACCCTAAAAGTTTGTTTACACGATGAAGTGCGCCCCGAAAATCCGGTAAGATCATTTAACAAGTCCCGCGCTCATTGACTGCTGTGTAAAATCAGTGTCGCCATTCAGACGATGATGATTTTACCATCGTGTTTTTTTTGGCGCATTATGTACGTCCATAAAAAGAAGTGACCCGTCACATCTTTCAGCGTCTAGAAATAGAGGGTGTACGAGACAAAAAGCTGTTCTGCGTTGAAAGTACGTGCTTGCAAGCGCGCACTTTCAACGACGTTAATGAAGGCGTATTGCGGAGTGTACCTGCGTGCGCCGCAGTACACCGTGTGAACATACCCTTAGGATCGTAGGGTGCAACAAGTGAACAATCATTGGTAAGGGAGCCACTACATATTGTGGTCGAGCCGCAGTGACTGCGTGCAGACCACAGTCCCTGACAGAAGTTCTGTCCCTTATCCATGTTGTGGAAACCAAAGCTTATAACCTGACTTCAAATTCATCCATTGGTTTTAAGAATGAGTCATATGAAAGCTGGAACCCTCCCAAATGAGGTTTTATTAATGAAAATAAAATTGCTTCACTGCTGAAAAATTGATCATGTAAGGAACACAGAAAGGTCAGATTTTGGCAAGACAAAAGTTTTGTCACCCATAGAAAGTAATGTGAAAATCAAACAACTAATTCACGGACTGCATCCATGCGTTTCGACAATGATTCATATAATTTATTGATGAAGACATCAGGAATAGCTAAGAATGCAGTCTTACATGCCTCCCAGAGTTCGTCAAGATTCTTTGGTTTTGTCTTCCAAGCTTCCTCTTTTATCCTACCCCAAACATGCTCAATTATGTTCATGTCTGGTGACAGGGCTGGCCAGTCCTGGAGCACCTCAAGTCTGGTGACCGTGCTGGCCAGTCCTGGAGCACCTCATGTCTGCTGACTGGGCTGGCCAGTCCTGGAGCACCTCATGTCTGCTGACTGGGCTGGCCAGTCCTGGAGCACCTCATGTCTGCTGCGGGCTGGCCAGTCCTGAGCACCTCATGTCTGTGACTGGGCTGGCCCGTCCGTGAGCACCTCATGTCTGGTGACTGGGCTGGCCAGTCCTGGAGCACCTCATGTCTGGTGACTGGGCTGGCCAGTCCTGGAGCACCTCATTTTCTGGTGAGGGCTGGCCAGCCCGGAGCACCCATGTTGGTGACCCGGGCTGGGCCCTCGGAGCACCTCATGTCTGGTGATGGGTGGCCCGCCCGGGGCACCTCATGTTGGTGACGGGCTGGGCCCTCCTGGACACCCCAGTCTGGTGATGGGTGGCCGCCTGGAGACCTCATTTTTATCG
>JAODAL010055835.1:0-23684 GCA_025379985.1 Phyllomedusa bahiana
CTAAGGCTCACCCAACGCAATTCAGGTATGGTAGGAATAGAAATTGAATTACCCTGCACTTTTTTAAAAAGAGGCAGCTGAGTGCAGCAAGCCAATGAATCCCCCAATCCAAATAAAACTAAAAAACATACGTTGGCTCTGACATATAAAATTTTTCTAAAAAAAACCAACATAGGTGCACATAAAAAGGGAAATATATAATCTAATAAAAATTTTTTTCCTTGCAGCAATGCATTTAAAATAATTTCTTTTTCCCTTGGGTTTTATTAGCCCTTTTAGTGGCCACTGATTTTGTTTTAAAATGTAAATTGCCTTTTCAGTGGCACCTATGCTTGTTTTTTTTCAAAATATTTTTTAATGTCAACCAAGATTTTTTTTAGTTATTTGAGTTGGGGCGATCTCTTTGGCTTGCTGCACCCACTGCCTTTTTTTAAACCCAGTGCAGGATAATTCAATTGCATTTCCTACCATACCCTAATTTGCGTCTGGATTGACCCTAGTGGGGTAAATATTTAGTGTAGGACTCCCCTGCTCGGGGGCCCCTTGTTTTTTTGGGATGAGCTTAATACAATCTTTGATCAAATATGTAAACTAAGAGTCCAGGTTTTTCATTTTTTTCCTTCCCCGTAATGCATTTCCAATTTTTCTATATACCTTGAGGTTTTACTTAGTCTTTGGGTTCCACTGAAATTTTTTGTATTAGATGTAATATTCCCCTTTTTCAGTTGCACCTAGCTTTGTTTTTCAGAATATATTTTATATGTGCAGAGCCAACTATTTTTTTAGTTCATTTGAGATTTGCAAAATCTCTTTGGGGTTGTTTGCACTCACTCCCTTTTTTTAAAAACCAGTGCAGGTAATTAAATTTGCTACCCCCAAACCATACCCTGAATTTTGCGTCGGTTTTGACGCCTAGTGGGGGAATTTATTTATGTGGGACTCACCTGCTCGGGGACCCCCTTGACGTTTTTGGGGGGGAGCTTAAAAATCTTTGAAAAAATACTGAAAACAAAGAGCCCCCCGGTTTTTCCATATTTTCCTTAGCAGAAAATCCCATTTCCAAATTTCTATTCTTGAGGTTTTACTTAGTCTTTATGTCCCCACTGATATTTGTATTAGTTTTTAAATATTGCCTTTCAGTGTGCACCTAGCTTGTGTTTTTAAAAAAAATTATTTTATTGGGGCAGAGCCAACGATTTTTTTTGTATCTTCTTTTTAAGGGCATACAGTAGTACTGACATATATAGGACAAGGGGTCATGGCCTCTAGTAATCATGTACATTAGGGGTACTAAGTATTAAAGTTAAAAAAAAGTTAGAAAAAAATAAAAGTTTGCCATTTCACAATAAAAAAGTAAAAAAAATAAGAAAAGTTACACATAATTGCTATTGCAATATTAGAAAATTTGACCTTTTAAAAAATTAACATCTTTTTCCTGTAGCTGATACCAAAAAAAAAAAAAAATTTCAAAAACCAAATAGGGTGTTTTTTTGGTCATTCCCACCCCCCAAAAAATTGAATAAAAGAAAAAAACGGCATTTATTCCAAAATAGTACCAATAAAAACTACACTTCAGCATTTTTGCTTCCTTTTTTTTATATTTTCCTCTCAAAAAACCCGGGGTTTGGTCTTAGGAAAGTTCACCAGTGGTGTGGGGCTGTACAAGCCTGCTGTTGAAAGTACAGACTGGCCATTGTGTACTTTCAACAGAACTCTGGCACAGCCCCCCTTTTACTACCTTTTCTCCGTCAAAAGCGTCGAAAGAAGTGATTGTACTTGTTTTTTTGGGGACCAGTAGGCGGGAGAGAACCCCGGGGAAATTTTAGCACTCAGTGAGTGCTTTTTTTACTTTTTTTCAAGTGTAGTCCCGGGCGCGTTGCGTGCAATACGCCCCCAGGAAAGCCCGCAAATATGGCAGT
Organism: Phyllomedusa bahiana; assembly: GCA_025379985.1. Lineage (NCBI taxonomy): Eukaryota > Metazoa > Chordata > Amphibia > Anura > Hylidae > Phyllomedusa > Phyllomedusa bahiana. The sequence goes on from JAODAL010055835.1 coordinate 1,920, forward strand.
GATAGGGGAGGGGCGAAGTTCTCAAAAATTTGATTCATGCTTTCCCCAAATTTCGCGACAAAATAAGTTGGGGCCCCCAAATTTACTTGGACTAAACGATTAAAAAAAAAAGCTATTTCCCGGCTGCACAGAGCCTGCAGGGTGCTGTAAACATTGTGCCATGCTTAAATTCAAAGGGGGCTTGGGTTTTGGGCTTCATACAATGTTGTGTTTTTTGTAACACCCCCATGACTGCCGCCCCTTAAATTCTTCACTATAAAACCCTGGACTTAAAAGGGCAAAAAATGACCAAAAACTCAAGCGGGGAAAGTAGCCTATAAAGTCCCGGCAGCGAAAGCTGAAAAAAAAAGCGAGGGTCAGGTTTTCAACATCAGTGACAGAGTGTGGAGGGGACGCGCAGCCAAGCAGCAGAGGTCAGAGGTGGCCCAAAAACATTCTGGAGTGGCAAAAAAAGGTAGGCCACGAGTGGCTAATTTACACAGTGTGTAGGTTAAAGGCAGCAGCCACAGCAGCAGCATGGGTCCCGGGGTGGCACAATACAACTGGAGGTGGCAAAAAAATAGTAAGGGCCCCAGAGGCAACAAAACAGAGAGGGGGTGCGCCAGCGCAGCGAGGGCATGAGGTCAGACAGTGGCACAATGACAGAGTGTGAAGGTCACGGCAGCAGCCACACAGCACATGGGTCAAAGTGGCACAATGACAGAAGTGGGGGTCCACAGCAGCCACAGCAGAGCATGAGTCAGGCGTGGGACAATGACATTCTGGAGGAGGGAAAACGTAGTGGCCAAATGGCACAATGACAGAGGGGGAGGTGACGGCAGCAGCGCATGAGGTCCAAAAGAGTGGGGACCAATTTACACAGTTGGAGGTCCGGAGCAGCCACACACAGCATGAGGTCAGACTGGCACCATGAAAAGAATGGGAGGTCACAGCAGAGCCACAGCAGCAAATTTTGGCAGGCAGTGGCACAATGACATTTTGGGGGGAGGCAAAACAGTGAGGCCACAGAGTGGCACAATGACAGGAGTGGGGTGACGGCACAGCACTTGAGGTCAAACAGTGCACAAAGACAAAAGGGGGGGGCCCCGGCGCAGCCATACAGCACATGAGGGCAGACAGGGGCACAAAGACATTTTGGAGGTCAAAACATAGTACCCCCAGAGTGGCAAAAAGAAAGAGTGGAGGGACGGCAGCAGCAGATGAAGTCAGAAGTGGCACCATGACAGAGTTGGAGGCACGGGGAGCACCAAAGCAGCATGAGGTCACTCAGTGACACAATGAGATTCTGGAGGTGGCAAAACAGTAGTAGGCCACGTAGTGGCACAATGACAGAGAGTGGAGGTGACGGCAGCAGCAGCATGAGGTCAGACAGTGACACAATGACAGAGTGAGGAGGTCACAGCAGCAGCCACAGCAGCAGCATGGGGTCAGACAATGGCACAATGACATTCTGGAGGTGGAACAACAGAAGTAGGCCACAGAGTGGCACAATGACAGAGTGTGGAGGTCACGGCAGCAGCAGCATGAGGTCAGAGAGTGGCACAATGACACAGTGTGGAGGGCACAGCAGCAGCCACAGCAGCAGCATGAGGTCAGACAGTGGCACAATGACATTCTGGAGGTGGCAAACACAGGAGTAGGCCACAGAGTGGCACAATGACAGAGAGTGGAGGTGACGGCAGCAGCAACATGAGGTCAGACAGTGGCACCATGACAGAGTGTGGAGGTCACGGCAGCAGCCACAGCAGCAGCATGAGGTCAGACAGTGGCACCATGACAAAGTATGGAGGTTACGGCAGCAGCCACAGCAGCAGCATGAGGTCAGACAGTGGCATAATGACATTCTGGAGGTGGCAAAACAGTAGTAGGCCACACAGAGGCACAATTGACAAGAGTGGAGGTCGGCAGAAAGCAACATGGGTCAGAAGAGTGGCATAATGACACAGTGTGGAGGGCACGGCAGCAGCCACAGCAGCAGCATGAGGTCAGACAGTGGCACAATGAAATTCTGGAGGTGGCAAAAACAGTAGTAGGCCACAGAGTGGTACAATGACAGAGAGTGGAGGTGACGGCAGCACCAGCATGAGGTCAGAGAGTGGCACAATGACACAGTGTGGATGTCACGGCACAGCAACCAGCCACAACAGATGAGGCAAGAGTGGCACAATGACAGAGTGTGGAGGTGGGTGGCAATACCGTCCCTGGTAAAGATGGTGGTAGGCACATGGAGAAACTGTCAGCAGATGTGTGGCATTAGGCAGGTGGCGGCATCAGAATATAGGCTGAGGCAGGTAGTTTGAACACAGACTCAATTCTCAAAGTTTGGGTGAGGCGTCATGGCTGATGTAATCTGACGCCTAAGCCATTGGTGTGTGGAAATCCTGGCCGATCCACGCCTGATTCATCTTGACAAAGGTCAGTCGTTCCACATTTCCCGTGGACAAGCGGGTTCTCCTTGGGGTAACGATGGCCCCCGCCGCACTGAACACCCGCTCTGATGCCACACTACTGGCCGGGCAGGACAGCTTCTCCACTGCAATCTCGGCAAGTTGCGGCACACATCCAGTTTGGCTGCCCAGTAGTCCAGCGGATCTTCTAACTGGGGTGGCAGAGTGCTGTCCAAGTAGGCCACTACCTGTTGGTTCAGGGTCTGCTCCAGGTCCTGCTGCTGCTGCTGCTGGCGACTGCCCTCCTCACTAGGCGGGTGAAGGAAGCTGCTCATCAGTGACTCCAGACTTAGGTTGCTGCTGATGGAGCTGGTACTGCTCCTATCCCCCCACCTTCTCCCAGCAGCCGCGGCAGTAGTACGTGAGCGCTGAGGAACCCCCCGGTCAGACCTGTCCGAGGAGGGACAATGCCGCACATAGGCAGCGGCCAACTGACTACGGAGGATTTCCCTATAGTATTTGAGTTTGTCCTCCCTCTCAGCAGCTGGGAAAAAGTCTCCCATTTTGGACCGGTAGCGAGGGTCCAATAGGGTGGAGAGCCAGAAGTCATCCCTAAGCTGCATGTTGACTATTCGGCTGTCACTAGCCAGTCAAATCAGCATGCTGCAGGCCATCTGCACAAGTGACTCCGAGGGGCTCCCTGCCTCCATCTACACTGTATAATGCCCCGGTGCTTGCATGTCATCTGCCTCGTCTTTCTCATCTCCATCTACCTCCTCCAGCTTCTCCTGCTCTTCATCTCTTGTCACCTGTGTAGAAAATCCACTAATTTCACCAGACAATGCTTCTGCTCCAATATCCTCCTCCTCCTCCTCCAGTTCAGTCCCCACTGGTCTCATGTGGCCGCGAGATGTAGTCACCACGTCTCCAGTCCCCTGCCCAGACAGATTTTTCAGCATCTGTTCCAGGACATGAAGCAGTGGAATGATGTTATTCATCCCGTAGTCCTGGCGACTGACAAATAACGTCACCTCCTCGAATGGCCTCAACAAACGGCAGGTGTCACGCATGAGCTGCCACTGGCTGACATCAAAGATACACAGGGGAGTACTCCTCTCCGCCAGGATCTTCAAAAAATCGTTAATGGCCTTTCTCTGTTCATACAGTCGGCCCAACATTGCAGGGGGAAACCCAAATGGGGGGAAACACGCTATCAGGTTTTTTGGGGGGAGGCCGTTCTGCCCGCTGCAATCGAGGGAGGGTTTTCCCTGGCTTTGTGGGAAGGGATGAAGTGCTGACATTTTCCCTTTTTGTCCTTTTTCGAATCTTTGAAGACGGGAAGATTTCAGGAACCTTTTCAAAACCTTTTGAACACCTGTGCCTTGCGGGCGCAGGCCATCCCCCCTCGGTGCAGCGGGGAAACCCCATGTTACCCCCATTGCCCTACCATGGTTCCAATTTTCAGTTGGGGGCCCGGGAAAAGCCCACAACGATTTTTTGCGGGATGACGCGGAGCAGTTTCCCCCCCTGTGTGATTTTATTCGCCGAGGCAGCCCGGTGTAAACTGCGTGACACCACTGTGCCCTACACATGTGGTATGATGGAGCAGTACTTTGGAGGCTGAGGATGATGGTGGTGGTGGAGGAGGAGGAGGCGGACATTGGCGCAGGAGCCGCAGTTTGACAACGTGGAGGAGAAAGCGGCGTCTCCTTTTCCAAGTTGTTGGTGTGCCGGGGCCCAGGAAGCACATTCACCTGGGGCCGAAAGGGACATGTACTGGCCTGCCCCGTAGTTACAGCTCCAGACGTCCGGCTGCCGTGCACCTTGGAACAAACCCGATAAGCTCAAGGACTGGCCCACCTTCTGTTCTACATATTTATGAAGTGCTGGTACTGTCTTTTTGGAAAAGAAATTACGGCTTGGAACTCTCCATCTCGGCTCTGCACAAGCCATTAGTTCTCTGAACGGTGCAGAGCCCACCATTTGGAAAGGGAGGACTGCAGTACCAACAACTTGGACAGGAGCACGGTCAGTTTCTGCACCTTAGGATGGTTGGACGCATACTGTTGTCTCTTTGCAATCGCCTCACTGAATGACTGCTGGCGCCATGAGTAGCGAGGAGCAGGAGCATCTGGACCGGGACATGATGGCAAAGAGAAACAGCTCCCTTCTGCAGAGGTGGTGGAGCCTTGACTGGCTGCAATGGATGTGTGCCACGGGCCCGCTGCTGCTGTTGCTGCGGCGGCAGGATGGACCACCACATCTGAGCCACGTTTCTCCCAGGCCACCGGATGGTGACGCTGCATGTGTTGACACAGGGCCGTGGTGCCAACGTTAGCACCCTGGTAGTGTTGAGCGATTTTTATCGAAAAATTTGAAATCGGCAAGGTTTTTATGGTGATCGAAATTTTCAGATCATGCGAAAATTTTAAGGTTAAAATTTATGTGCATCATCTTTTAAGATCGAGCCATTTTCGGCGCTTCCTGTAATTTTGGCGGCCATCAAATCAGATTACAAAATAGAGCAGGGTGAGATGTGTTGCGACGCAGGGACTGGGATGTGTATGGTTGCGATTGGCTGAAAATCACATGACCTCGTATTACATAGAACAGCGTTTCCTGTTCAGCCTTAGTGTCTCTCAGCGCCTCATGGGATGGGACGGGGCGCTCTGCCTGTGGCCAAACAGCTCAGCGAAATTATTCTATTTCTGCACAGAGGAAACCTTCTATTAGCTGTGATCCTTCCAATTTAGTTAGATTAGAGATTTGAATAAATTTTATGTAGTTAGCTAGAGAATTTTAAAGCAGCATCTAAACCCCTGTAAAGTCACGGGGGGAGCGGTGGGGGCCCCGCGGGCGAACACAGACAAGCTCTATCTATAAAGAACACTGGATAAAGTTCACCAAGACTTTGTGTAGACATTGCACTGCAATATCTTTATTATTAAAAGTTTGCTATGAAATATTCCTGGAAATTGGGCAGACTGAACTTATTTTGGATAACATAAATTTCTAGTAACTGCAGGTCTCTTTTTAAGGTGCAAAACTCCACTTTTATTATCAGTATACATTTCAGATGGGTGTTCAATTTTCAATTTTACCCATTCCACCTGTGTTGATATATCAACCTTGCAGTTGAATTACAATCCAGCAATCTTGTAGTCAGCACAGGTTGTTTGTTGCCAAAAATACCGTGTATCATCCGAAAACATAACAGATACGTGTTTTTTGACTTTTGCGCACCCAGCTTTGTTCATTGACGCAGCATCCACGTAAATCTTAAAAACAGCAATTCTATAGTCACCACAGGTAAATTGAAAAGGTCAAAAAAAAACCGTGTATTAATACGAAAACATAACAGATTCGTGTTTTTTTGACTTTTGCGCACCCAGCTTTGTTCATTGACGCAGCATCCACGTAAATCTTAAAACAGCAATTCTATAGTCACCACAGGGAATTGAAAGGTGCAAAAAATACCGTGTATTATACGAAAACATAACAGATATGTGTTTTTTGCACTTTTGCCCAGTCAAGATTGGTTGATAGACACCTTGCAGTTAAATTTGAACCAGCAATTTTGTTTTGATTAGAGGGATTTGAGAATAGCGTGATTTCCGCTTTTAATAAGAGACTTTCCCAAAACATTCCATACCTTCTCAAATTTTTATATTTCTGAACATGGAGCGAAAAGCAGTGGTAACGAGCAAAGAGGGGGGTACACATGGAGGAAGGTAAAGAGAGAAGGGCTCCTTCCAGTGCTGGCGACAACACGCATGCCAGCGGATCGTCATTGCAGGACGTCAGGGCCCGTCATCCCTGGGTCGGGCCCTGTGAATCTAAGTAACGAACATCGTCGCCAAATCTGTCCTCAGTGGTTAATGCAACCTGCTCTAGCAGTCTTACCTCCTCGTCCTCCCAGTCACGGCCACAAATGTCGTCATCAGCATCGTCAGCATGGATCAAAGTGGGTTTGCGGTCATGCTGGGTCCAGAACAGGCATAGTCATGTCCAGTTCAACTAAAATGGTGGTTGAAAATCCTTTTTTCCGGCACTTTTTAAATTGGGGGGGTTTATGCAGGTTTGGGGCTCTGCTGGGGCCCCAGGACGGTATAGTCAATGTCATAAACAAAAAAGGGGGGTTTAAAAGACTCCTTTTTTTTCCGGCCTTTTTTTTAAATGGGGGGGTAACAGGTTTTGGGGGCTCAGCTGGGGCCCAGGAAAGGTATAGTAAAAGTCCATGAAACTAAAAATGGGGGTTGAAAGACTTTTTTTTCCAGCACTTTTAATCTGGGGGTCATGCGGGTTTTGGGGGCTCTGCTGGGGCCCAGGACGGGGGATATTAAATCCCCAGTTAAAGTAAATGAGGGTTTCAAATCATACTGCCTTCGGGCATTTTTTTAAATTTGTGGGGATGCAGGTTTAAGGGGTATGTTTGGGGGAACAAGACGGGGATGTAAATGGGGGTGGGGTTTTTTTTTCTGTGGCTTTTTAAAAAACCTAATGTTTGCCTAAGAGACAGTATCCATTGACTGTTTTGGGATTTTAATTCCAGCTTCTCACCCTGTTTGGGTGTAAGAAGAAGGTTTTGTTGCTCCCCCATAGATTTTTAATGGATCGCTCAAAATCGTGCCACTATCGAATAAAATTATCGATATGGCCGACTATCGACAAACCCCGATGTGATACCCAAAGTAATCCTCAACAAAATACTCCCCGCCACGCTTCACTTTCTGCCCACAGATTTTTCATTACCCATATTCGGGTCCTCCCTGTTTTTTGCAAAAAACTGCAGAGTAGGTGGGTTTTCCGCCAACGCTCCACAACTACCACCCCTGCCTCGCGACCCCTGTGCCGCTACTTTCTTGGGCCGCGAAGCGGGTTTTTTACCCCGTGGCCGCTTGGCTCCCGACCTCACACTGCTGCTACCCTGCTGACTCATGGCCACACAATCCACTTGCTGGCTGCGCCGCTTCCTGACACGCAATCTGACGCCCTCTTCCCCTGACGATGATGAAGCACTTGCTTCACCCGGCTCCCAAGTGCGGTCGGCTACATCATCATCGATTTGTGTTTCATCGTCACTGCTGTCCTCATCACCGGTCTTGGTATGCAGAGGCTGACCCCTCACAACATGACCTCCCATGCCACTCTCAGCATCTATACTTTGCCGCCTACTGCAAGAAGTAGGGGATATTGGCCCCATTTCTTCGCTGCCAAGTAGCTGCTGACTGCCCTCCTCAAATTGTTAATCCTCGCTATATAGTGGCGCTGAGCCCAGACCACATAGTAGATCTCTGGCTGAGGGAACCGGATGGGACAGAGGCGGGTTGAGGACAGGTGAGGGCCGCTGACCTGCACCCGGGTTATGCCAACTAAGAGTTGTGTCTGACGATCCCACCGACTCTTGGTTGTCAGATGTCATCTGGGAGGAAGTGGATTACCTAGTCAACCAATCAAGAACCCTTAAAGGCAAATGAAGAAATCCAGCGACACGGCACTCATGTATAAATGCCATGACTAAGGAGCTTCGGCTCTGAAATGCGTCGGCTGGATGCGATATATTTGATACCTGTCATAACATTTTAACCTTCAATAAACGCTGGAACCTCATTTTTCTACTTTATACATGAGTGCCGTTGTCGCTGGATTTTCTTCATTTGCCTTTTTGGATTCCTTGGACTGGGAGCTTTCAGTCATTCAATCCGGGCGTTGGCTACTCATGCAAGCATACCAGGTGAGCTGACCAAACTTTCTTTTTTGTTTTTGTAATCAAGAACCCTTGGGTTGCTGGTCAACACACAGCCGCTAGATGACAGCGGAAGTTGTGGCCTCACCGAGTAACCCCTGGTGTCCCCTTGCTGTGCTGCGACCTGGGCCTGCTCCAGGAATGTTTGTGCCACTGCCACTCGCAGGTGAAGAGCCTGCCACCTCCTGTCTGACATACTGTTTGTTCTAAAATGTACAGACACTGTTTGATGAAGATATCTGTATATGATAAATACACACCCTGTATTTGACTCCAAATGAACCCATAACAAGCTTGGGTAACCCTTGGGATATAAATTGGGCTCCACAAATGGGCAGGAAAAATTTACTTGTATGTGCCATTTAAAAACACTGTATTTTACTGAAAATAAAAGCACAAACAGGCTTAATTAACCTTCGGTCATGAATTATGCTACAGGCAAATTTGCTTCTTTGGCGGTGAAAAAGAACTTTTCTTTTAGTGACCACAACTGCAGAACAATGCTTAATTAACCCCTGGATCTAAATTGCGCAAAAGAAATGAGAACCAAAAATTACCAGCTTTGTAGCGTGTTAAAATTGAGTGTATTTTACGGTACAGAACAACAGAAAAACTTGTAATTAACCTTCGGTTGTGAATTATGCTACAGGCAAAATTTTTTTTTGGCGGTGAAAAAGAACGTTTCTTTTAGTGACCACAACAGCAGAACAACGCTTAATTAACCCTGGATGTAAATTGCGCAAAAGAAATGAGCAACCAAAAATTATCAGATTTGTAGTGTGTTAAAATGGGGGGGTTATTTTACAGTACACAACAACAGAAAAACTTGAAATTTAACCTTCTGTTGTGAATTATCTACAGGCAAAATTTCTTTTTTTGGTGGTGAAAAAGAATGTTTTTTTTAGTGACCACAACAGCAGAACAACGCTTAATTAACCCCTGGATCAAAATTTGTGCAAAAAAAATGAGAACCAAAATTAAACCAGCTTTGTAGCGTGTTGAAATGGCGTAAATTTTACGGTACAGAACAACAGAAAAACTTGTAATTAACCTTCGGTTATGAATTATGCTACGGGCAATATTTCTTTTTTGGCGGTTGAAAAAAAAACGTTTCTTTTTAGTGCCCAAACAACAGCAGAAACAGCTTAATTAACCCCTGGATCTAAATTGCGCAAAAGAAATGAGCAACCAAAAATTACCAGCTTTGTAGCGTGTTAAAATGGCGTGTATTTTACGGTACACAACAACAGAAAAACTTGTAATTAACCTTTGGGTGTGAATAATGCTACAGGCAAAATTTCTTTATTGGCGTTAAAAAAGAACTTCTTTTACTAAGGTTCAACTGCAAAAATACTAGTTAACTCTTGGATGTAAATTGCGCAAAAGAAATGTGCTGTCAAAAATTACCAGCTTTGTAGCGTGTTAAAACGGCGTGTATTATGCGGAACACAACAACAGAAAAACTTGTAATTAACCTTCGGTTATGAATTATGCTATAGGCAAATTTGCTTCTTTGGCGGTGAAAAAGACGGTTTCTTTTAGTCTCCACAGCAGCAGAACAACGCTTCATTAGTCCTTGGATGTAAATTGCGCAAAAGAATTGAGCAGCCAAAAATGAAGTGGTATTTGGATTGTGAAAACGCTGTTTCTTTAAATGAATACAACAGGAACACAGGCTTATTCCCCTTGGATATATTCAATGTGCTGTGAGCAGATAGCATTAAAATGTATATGCAGTTGCATTGGACGCACACTGGACTTCAGATCCAATACCCCACAAAATCAGAAGCAGTCTCTGAGACAAGCTGAGACACCCCCCAAAAATCGCTGTATAAAAACAAGTTCTTCAGTAAGAGCTATTGCAAGTAGCCGCGGCAGCACCTTCCCTAATCAGTACAGTGAGAGCGGTATGAGCTCCCAGCGTCGCGCACGGACTTATATAGTGCGGTGACGTCACAGAATCCCGCCGGTCTGTGATTGGCTTCATCTCTGCACATGTCATGCAGGCTATGCCCTTCTTCCTCCAAGAGTGTTTTGCCCCATGTAACGCCATTTGCTCGCAGCCATTTTATCAATCAAAAGCATGCTTCGTTCCTGCGAAGTACCCCAAACTTCGACTTCGTTCAGAACCAAAGTTTTCCTGAAATTCTAAACGAAGTCCACTTCGTTAGAATCAATTCGCCCATCTCTACATGTGACCTTACGATCCAGTGCGTTTTATAGTCTGAAAAATATAGCAATTCTTTAATATGCAGTATATTTATTAGCAGCAGATTATCCAGATCATTCTCCAGTAGTGGAACAGCAAAAGGAACTTTATTCATGAAGAGAACGAGCATAACTTCTCAGCACACAGGAGAACATGTCTGCACATAGTCCATCTGCAGTAAGTAAGATCTGAGCTGTCCCTTCTCGCACAGAGTTTTTTTTTCTTTTAAACAGTCTAACTTTATCAACAATGACAATATCCCTAGACAAAGACTCACACATGCGATACATACAGAAGTGGTTGTTGCACACAGTAATAAGTATTATTCCAAACACCCCCAATCAACAACTACTTATGTAATTAGTCCCATCATCTTCCTGAAATCTTCAAACTTGGTTCTTGGCAATGGCTTTGTCATGGCATCAGTTATCATCTTGTCTGTTTCGCAGTAGACAAAGTCAATGATACCACGTTCCACAAAATCTCGCAGGTGGTGATGTCTTACATCAATGTGTTTGGTTCTGGCATTGATCCTTTTCACTGCTGGCGAGTTTAATACATCCTTGGTTATCTTCATAAATCGTAACAGGTTGAGTTGGAGTTTTACCAAGATCCTCTAACAGTTGGATCAACCAAATCACTTCTTGACTGACATGAGCTACAGAAATGTATTCTGCCTGTGTAGATGATAATGCAACTGACAACTGTTTTCTGCTTGACCAAGAAATTGGACTTTCTCCTAATTTGAATAAGTAACCGCTTGTTGACTTTCGATCACTTAAATCTCCGGCCCAGTCTGCATCCACATAAGCTGTAAGCTTAGATCACCATTTAAAGATATTTTTAGATTCATGTCTTGAGTTTGCTTCAGATATTGAAGGACTCTTTTAACTGCATTCCAGTCTCTTTGACGTGGCTTACTTACACGTCAGCACAGAATACCCATCGTCGCTGTGATATCAGGCCGAGTAGTTGTGGCTATGTACAGAAGTGCCCCCACTACTTTTCTGTAACTCTCATTGTTGGGTAGTAGATCATCTTCTCCTTCCAACTTTAGGTAAGATGAATCCATCGGTATCGAAGTGCCTTTGGCTTCTGACATTCCAAACTGGTTGAGGACTGTGACAATTTTAGCTTTCTGGTTGAGAAGGAAATTTCCATCTTCTTCTCTCTGGATCTGGATTCCCAGATAATGTGTCACATTTCCAAGGTCCTTTGTCTCAAAATGTTGGTTCAAAATTGTTCCTACTTTTGTAATTTCAGCTTCTTCTTGATGAGCTATGATGACATCATCAACATAAAGAAGAACATACATCCACCTATCTGCTGTACATTTAGGGTGACATGTATGATCGGGAGTTGCGCCTGTTTTCTGGCGAAAACTGCGCCTCACTGCCTCGAATCCCCTGTTGGACGCAGGGATGCGATGTTAGGCGCAACCTTCGCCACTTTCGGCTGCGCCTAACATTAAGGGGCTCCGACAGGCAGACCTCGTTGAATGTGGTCTACCTGAGCCGGAGGAGGCGAAGTGAAGCTAGAACGTAATGGAATAGGGCAAAATGTGGACTGTTACAACAGTACAATACTAAAAATGAGTTGGCTTTTAAAATTTTTTTAATTAATAAAGATAATATAAAAGTTTGTCTAAAAAACGATTAAATGGATTTGAAAAAGTTGATCTTTTAAAAATTTAAAAAAGGAAAAATATAAGATCGCAAAATAAATACATATCAGCTCCGTGAGACATGGAGTATGAGTCAAAAAATAATTTTTATTAGGTGTAAAACATTATCTGAAACAGAGCTCAAACCTTCTAAAAACATACATAAATAAAATCACAAAACAACGCGTTTGTCGCCGTGACCAGCGCAACATCAGGAATTGGGATATTGAAAATTGGCGGGAAATACAGTCATTCAAATTCTGTCAGCGCTTCTCATTGGTTGGCATAAATCAAATGAAAAGGCGGGACAGTTCAAAATACAGTAAAAAATTTAGAAAAGAGCTGATGGGTTGAAGTAGCAGGGGCTTGGCTATCCCGGCCAATCAGAGTGCGAACTACTTTGTCCCATTGTAGTCTATGGAGAGATGGGGGAACTGTAAAGTATATGTATAATAATTTCTCATAGAAGGGATATGGATGAACTGATTGGTTGAGACCAGGCTGCAGATATGAATCTAGCAATCTTATGTAGTGCGTCGATTTTGAGTGTAGGAAGAAGGGCACAATAGAAGGGCGCCCTAAAAGTTTTAAGTGTTACGTTTTTTTATGGGGACAAATTGAAAGGGGAAAAAGTTTTTTTGGTGATCGAAATTTCCAGATCATCGAAAATTAAGGTTAAAATTGAGATATCTATTAAGATCGCGCCTTTTTCGGGTTTCCTGAATTTTGGCGGCCAGCAAATCAGTTTACGAATGGCAGGGGAGATTTTTTTGCGACGTCATGATGGGTGTGTAGGGTTTGCGATTGGTGGAAAAATCACAACCGTTTTAATAAAAACGCTTTTCCCCTGTTTCCAGCCAGTGCCCCCCCCTTCGCGTTATGGGGGATAGGATGCGCTCGCCTGTGGCCAAACAGCTCAGCGAAATTTTGTCTATTTCTGCACAGAGAAACCTTTTCTATTACTGGGTGATCCTTCCAATTTATTTTAAATAGAGATTTAAAAGATTTTATGTTTTTAGCTGAGAATTTAAAGCAGCATTACCACGAAAATTTCACGGCGGGGGGGCAGGGGGGGGCCCCGGGGCAAACACAGCAACTTATCATAAAAAAACCGGGGAAAATTCACCAACTTATGTAGACATTGTAGGGGAAATTTTCTTTATTTTAACAGTTTGCTATTGAAATATTTCCGGGTTTTTGGGGCCCCTAATTTATTTGGATACACATCTTTTCTGTAACTGCAGGTCCTTTGTTAGGTGAAAAACTCCACTTTTATTATCAGTTACTTTTCGATATGTGTTCATTTTAATTTTACCCATTACACCTGTGATTTTTTTGTTATATCCACCTTGCAGTTTTAAATTAAATCCAGCAATTTTTAGTCACACAGGTTGTTTGTTTCCAAAAATACGGTATATCGAAAACATAACTTTGGTTTTTTTGACTTTTGCGACCCAGCTTGTTCATTGCGCAGCATCCCCGTAAATCTTAAAACAGCAATTCTATTACCAAGGGGAATTTTAAAAGGTGCAAAAAAAATTTTTTTTATACCAAAACTAAAGTTTTGTTTTTGACTTTTTCCCCCCAGGTTTTTCATTGGCGCGATCCCCGTAAAACTTAAAAAAAGCAATTTATATTCACCCCAGGTTTAAAGAAAGGTGCAAATAATACCTTTATTTTACGAAAACTAACAGATCGTGTTTTTTTTACTTTTGCGCACCCAGCTTTGTTTTTGACGCAGCTTCCCCGTAAATCTTAAAACAGCAATTTATACACCCCGGGGAAATTTAAAGGTTCCAAAAAAAGTGGGTTTAACGGAAAATTTTAACAGATAGTGTTTTTTTGATTTTGCCCCCAGCTTTGGGTTCATTTCGAGCCACACGAAACTTAAAACGCAATTCTATAGTCACCCAGGGAATGAAAGGGAAAAAAAAATACTTGATTTAGAAAAAACAAATAGTAAGTTTTTTGATTTTTTTGGGGGGGCCCCCCCAAAAAAACTATTTTTGACGCACATTGTAAATCTTAAAACAGCAATTATAGTTCACAAGGTGAAAATTAAAGGTCAATAATATGGGTTAACGAAAATAAAAAAATAAAAATTAATTAATTAAATTTATTTTTATTTCTTTTTTTTTTGTTAGCCAAGATCAATAATATGGTGTAAAAGAAAAAAAAAAAATAAAAAAAATTTTAAATTTATTGAATTTTATATTTATTTTTTCTTTTCGTTACACCATATTATTGTTATTTTATATACGATCGGTACAACTTCTGAGTCTTATCATTTTATTTCTCCTGTACAGTTTGATTATAGATTGCATTAGAAAACCCATAAGAGCGTCGCTTGCTCTCCCATTGGCCCAAATAATCGCGCCTCTTTTAACTTAGCCAATCACAAACAGAGCTCGCTCTGCATTTCTTTTCTCCATAGAACTCTATGAGATAAGTAGCTCACCCGCTGATTGGCTAAGCAAGACGAGACCCTCTTCCCCCCAACCAATCACAGTACTAGAATATTTCCCATAGACAGTAATAACTTTTAGGGCGCCCTTCTCTCGCGCCCTTCCTGCTACACCTAAAATCGACGCACTAAATATGATTGGTGGATTCATATCTGCCGCCTGGTCTCAACCAATCAGTTCATCCATATCCCTTCTATGAGAAATTATTATACATATACTTTACATTGCCACAGTTGCCATAGTCTACAATGGTACAAAGTAGCTTGCGCTCTGATTGGCCGGGATAGCCAAGCCCCCGCTACTTCAACCAATCAGCTCTTTTCTACATTTTTTACTGTATTTTGAACTGTCCCGCTTTTTCATTTGATTGGTCAATACTACGCCATAGATTATAATGGTTCACTGTCGCTCCTATTCTGATTGGCTGGTTTATGCCGACCAATGAGAAGCGCTTACAGAATTTGAATTACTTTATTTACCGCCAATTTTCAATATCCCAATTCCTGATATTGCGCCGGTCACGGCGACAAACGCGTTGTTAGTGATTTTATTTATGTATGTTTTTAGAAGGTTTGAGATCTTTTTCAGATAATGTTTTACACCTAATAAAAACTATTTTTTGAATCATACTCCATGTCTCACGGAGCTGAGAGCTGAGATTTATTTCTTTAGAGATCTTATATATTTTGCCTTTTATTTTAAATGATCAACTTTTTCAATACATTTTATCGCTTTTAGACAACTTTGATTTTTCACTTTATTCATTCTTTCATTTGAAAGACAACTCTTTTTGCTATTCACTAACATGTTTAATGATTTCTCGCTCATTTCCAGCCTGTCTCGAATCGGAATACATGTTAGGCGCAGTCCTTCTGCGCCTAAGTCCCGCACTGCGCCTCACACACCGACGAGGCGCAGGGAACTTTTCACCGCATGTATGAGCGCAACTCCTCGGGCGGCGAATCTTCCGATCCATGGAGATACAGGTGAGGCGCAGTCCCTCTGGCGAGGCGCAGGGAATAAATGTGAGGAAATATCTGTTATTTCCAGGTGTTTGAGTACTCATTGGACCACACACATCTGTATGAATCAAGTCCAGTGGTTGTGCTGATGTAGCGGGGGCGTTTTTTGGGAAATGTTTTCCCCGTGTCATTTTACCTTTAAGGCAGCTAGTACACTTCTTTTCTTCTGACGGGCAGTGGCCCAATTGTTTAAAGCGTTAGCAAGCTCTCCCTGAACTTGCTTTCTTAATGCTTCTGGGTCCCTATGCCCCAAAACGTCGATGCCACACATGGATGCAATTCTATGTTCTTGTTTTGACAGTTTAAACAGTCTCCTGTATTTCTGGTACAATCCATCTTTGATATTTTCCTTTTGCAAGAGTATGACCCCTCTCTTGTGATGGGTGCCGCTGTCATCATAAAGTAATACATGCCCCTGTCTTGTGAGTTTCTTCACCGATAACAAGTTGCTTTCAAGAATTTGAACATAGAGAACATCTTTTACTTGTATCTTTCTGGTTTCTGTTGGAGAGACTTAGCAGTAGAGGTAGCCATTTCCTTTCCTTCTGAAGTTATATATGACCATTGGCTAAGATAATTTTTCTGATCTGCTTTGGCCCCAGGTTAGAAAAAAACTTCTGTTATTTGTCATGTGGCTTGTGGCCCCGGGAGTCTATGCCCCATACTTGTCTTGTGATCTGCCTGTACTTGTATTAAATCCCTGATTTGAGCAACACAGTGTCTTTTCTCTTAATAGCATTTGGCTTCTGATTGTTCCCTTTCCTTTAATCTTATTCATTTTTGCTTTCCAGACTCTCCGGTCGCCTTTAAGTGACCAGGTTTCTTGCATACATAGCATTCACGTGTTTCTTTTACATGACTCTTATGTGTTGTATAATCCTGAGTCTTTAATGCAGATTCTGCAGTGGACACATCACTGATGCTTGTACTCATGTTTTTCTCTTGTATTTTATCCACAAGCTTGCCTTTAACATACTCTAATGTGATCTCATCATCTGGCCGTGCATCTAGTGCGGTGACCAGTGTGTCATAGCTTTCTGGGAGACCGCTAAGTAACAGTGCAGCAACATGGAAATCTTTTATGCATTCTCCTATTCCCACGACGCTCCACTATTTTTTAGGGTGTCTTTTATGTAGTCCTGCTATTCTGGCCCTTACTTCACTTGGACTGATACAGTTTACTCATTAGAGAAAGCTTATTGCTGAGATTTGTTCTTTCATGCACTTTCTGCAGCTCTTCCCAGATGTCCTTTGCAGTATTAAATTTGCATATATGTACAATCTGGTCATCATCTATAGTGAGGGAGATAGTGCTCTGTGCTTTCTGATCCTTCTCTATCCATTCCTCTGATGGAGGATCAGGCTTGGGCTCCTGTGTGTATTTCCACGTACCTTCTCTTATTAGAAGCATCTTCACCTTGAATTTCCAGGATTGATAGTTCTGGTTTGTCAGGCTTGGCACTGAGAATTTCACAGGGTTGGGGCTAGCAGCCATCTTATTTCTTACTGTTCACACTTTACTGTTGAACTGGGATACTGGAATATTTGGATACTGGGCCCATAACCTGTTAGCAGCAGATTATCCAGATCATTCTCCAGTAGTGGAACAGCAAAAGGAACTTTATTCATGAAGAAAACGAGCATAACTTCTCAGCTTACAGGAGAACATGTCTGCACATATCAGTCCATCTGCAGTAAGTAAGATCTGAGCTGTCTCCTCTCTCACAGAGTTTTTTTTTTAAACAGCCTAACTTTATCAACAATGACAATATCCCTAGACAAAGGCTCACACATGCGATACATACAGAAGTGGTTGTTGCACACAGTAATAAGTATTATTCCAACAATATTAATGTGGTAAAGTCTTTTTATGACGTTGTAAAAACGATTTTTATCATTTTATCATTTTACAAAAATGGTTTACAAAAAAGGAATTCACCTTAAAAATGACACATTTTCGAATGTCTTCATGAGAGATAGGTTACTTTACAAAGTAGTATGTTTTTTGGAAAAAAGAAAGGAAATGGTCATGATAGATTTCAAATGATCCTTTTTTGTTTCTATGGGATTTAAGCTGATGCTAGAGTTATCAAGATCAGTCTAATTTTCATCACTGATTTTAATGGAAGCTGGATGTTGTTGTGCCATGATACTATTGTTAGTAGGAGGATATAAGAAGGCGGTAGCAAGATGAAGCGGGTGGGGTAATATCTTCCTGAGCTATGGTGATCTTACAAAGAAGTAATCTGTCTGACCAACCTCAGAGTTCCCGACAGTGGAGTCCAAGCCCCTTACGGGGCTTGAGTGTCATGATCATGGGGTTCCTTAGACTTTGCTCCTCAGTGTGGCTTTACGCCAAACTCACGACTATGAACATAGGACACAGAGGATCCACTACCTGTCCATAACAATCAGAGACTGAAATGCAAGCTTTGTCCTGCTGGGAGTCACATCACTGGTCTGGCCACTACTATAGCAGAAGGATGATAGGTAATTCAGAGAAGCTTATAAAAGCAAGCAGGAGATAAAAACTGCTCTAGTTGTCTACATTACAAATGACAGATTACATTTTTCTGCAGGTACAATTCCAATGAAGTAAAGTAGCTAAAGTCTACTTCTACTAACTAAGGACAACCAAGGCTTCTCAAACACTTGGGGACACATGTATGAAAACTTCAGGTCTAAAATCCACTTTGTTCCCCATAGCAACCAATCAGAGCGACCCTTTCATTTCATATACTGCTCTGGAAAAATGAGAGGGGTGCTCTGATTGGTTGCTATGGGCAACAAAGTGAATTTTAGACCTAGACAGTTTTCATACATGTGGCCCTTAAAGGGGTTGCCTCGCTACAAAGAATAGCTTTCAAATTGTAGGGAACACAAAATAAAGACATTTTCCAAATATATTGCTTTGTTCCTCTGTTTTCCCAAAGGAGATACAAGTGAATTTATGACCTCCCTGGCTATTTCAGTTCCCTCAGTAACTGACCTGTAAACAAGTCTACCCCTGCTGATTGTTCAATGAGATAACAGTGAGTGAGGTCATCACACAGGTCACAGCAGTGCCCTTGCTGCAGCAGTAAAAAGCTTGATTTATGTAAAATAAACAGAACTGTAATTAGGGCTTTTGTTTTGGGGATCAGATAAGAAGTCCTGTTAGTAGTTTGAGAAGCTAATCTGATCTAATTAGCATCTGAAAGCACAGCATGGCTGTACAAGCATGGAGCTTATGCAAATGAATCAGTCTGAACCAGGAAGTGACAGAGTATTTCATTCATGCATTCTCTGAAACTCTGAAGGGAGACAACTCCTTTAATTCTTTGCTGGTAAACTTCAGAGGACAGCAACCTTTGCTGGTAAACTTCAGAGGACAGCAACCTCTTACCCCTGAAGATGCTATTTACTAGTGAAACATGTTGACACAAGCATCTTATGTAGCTAGCATATTATAGGAATCGGGGTTGTCCAGCAGTGAAAAACTTATTTCAAATTGGAACCAGAATGGGAAATTGGGAAAAAAGAAAAAAGTTTTACAGACCTACCTACCCAATCGCTTCTACTCTGGAGCTCTCAAGAACCCATCCTTCATCACTTCCAGGTTCTTATCACAATGAGGTTTGATCTCCATTGTAAATGGTAGAGATAAGCGTATACTGCATAAGCAGAAGAGTAATAATGATTATTTTATTTATTTATTTATTATCATTTATTTTGGAGCTCCCTTGATTCCAGGGCGCTGTACATTTCAGGCGGGTACATAAATAACATTGGTCAAACAATTACAAAGTGACAATACGTGACTAACAACTGGTACAGAGGGAGAGAGGTCTCTGTCCGTGAGGGCTTACAATCTACAGGGAAGGGGTGAAGAGACAGAAGGTGAGGGGCAGACATGTTTGTGGGGCGGAGCAGTGCAACAAGGTTAATGTGGGTTATAGGCAATCCTGAAGATGTAGGTTTTCAGGTTACGTTTGAGGCTGGTGAGAGAGGGGGAGAGTCTGAGGTGTTGGGACAGTGAGTTCCAAAGTGTGGGGGAAGCACGAGAGAAGTCTTGGAGACAGTTATGTGAGGAGGTGATAAGAGGAGAGCGGAGGAGAAGGTCTTGTGAGGAGCGGAGGTTGCGTGAGGGGAGGTATTTAGAGATTAAGGCAGAGATATATGAAGGGGAGAGGTTATGGAGAGCCTTGTAGGTCAAAGTTGCTAGCTTGAACTGGATTCGTTGGGCAATGGTTAGCCAGTGAAGGGATCGGCAGAGGGGAGAGGCAGGGGAGTAGCGAGGAGAGAGGTGAATCAGATGGAAGCAGAGTTAAGGATGGTTTGGAGGGGAGCGAGGGTGCTAGCTGGGAGCCACAGAGAAGGATGTTGCATAGTCGAGGGGAAGATGACGAGGGCGTGGACAAGCATTTTTGTGCTTTCAGAGTTAAGAAATGAGCGGATTCGGGAAATATTTTTTAGGGGAGGTGACAGGCAGAGGTGAGGTTTGGATGTGGGGTTTGAAGGACGATTGGAGTAAAAAGTTTATCCCAAGGGCAGGGGACCTGTGGTGCTGGTGAAGAGGGGTACCATTGACAGTGAAGAGAATCAGTGGGGGGATAGAGTGGGAGGGGGGAAAGATAATAAATTTTCAGTTTTTCCTCGTTTAGTTTTAGGAGACGGAGGAAAGAAGGAAAATTTTAGGGGAAAGACTCAGGGATCCGGAGAGAAGAGAGGTGACATCTGGGCCGAGATGTGGGTTTGGGGGTTGTCATCAGCAAACGGTGATATTGAAAGCCTTGATGCATGTGATGTCAATTTGGGTAATTTAAGGAAAAAAAATCAAATCGTTTCATCATTTATTCTTTTAAGCTCATCAGATAGTTTGTTAAACTGTTTTTACAACTCACAAAAAAAAAGGGAAAATAATGGGAATATAAAAAACCGCTCAAGATAAAAAGAAAAATTCCTAAAAAATAATCTTTAATAGAAGCATTAAAAAAATTATCCTTTATATTAAAAATGGGCCTCCACATAACCCCACTATACAAATATAAAACTGATAGTATAAATACCCGTGTATATCATTACCAAATAAAAAGAAAGTGGACAATGTCTAGCAATCACAGCAAAAAAGAATTGTACCAAATACCCTATTAGCAGGAGAAATGCCCCTATAGGGGGGGGAAAATGGGGCAAAAATGTGGTAAAAAACTCACGTTTGAAGACTTGTCACAGAACCCCTTTTCCCCCAGGCCGAAAAAAAAAAGAAAAGTTTTTATTAAAATGGGGGGGGGGGTTAAATAAAATTTTTAAAATAAAATAATAAAAAAAAAGTTTTTAAATATTTTTAAAATTTTTAATTGGGGGGGGGGGGGTTGGCCATATAATGCCAGACAGTATATCACTTATAACCCACCCCATTTAAACCCAAAAAACTACTCAGCCCAATCCAATGCACTTTACTCACCAATGATAAGGAGTAAAGTCCTTGCACATGCTCAATAGCAAAACAAAGACGCCAACCCACATGTTTCCGCGGCCCCCTTCGCCCCAAACAAAAAGGAGTGACAAACCGGAAATGGTAAAACGAAAAAATTCACTTCAGCACGTGCGCCCCAAAAAAGGAACAATGGCGAAATAGTGCAACGCGCACCCCCCAGGGCCCCGCCCGCAACTAGCAAACCATGCACCCCGCCCCCATAACAAGGGGCCCGGCGGGCCCCAACTATACGATAATATGTTGGCACAATACATAAGTGACCCAAGTAAAAGGAGGCTTTTCACAAGACTCAATATCAGTAAAAGGTTTTTTTAAATAATCCCAAGGATATAAACTACCCTATAAGGCTTTAAAAAAAAATAAAATTTGTGGGCAATAAGACAAAAAAGATATAAAATATTTTATCTCGGAAATATTGAAATAAAGAATAACCCCCACATATAATTCTCAACTGATTACCCCATCAAAAAGAATCCAAAGAAAAGGGCCAAAAAAAAAAAAAAAACAAAAAAAAAATGAAATTATGAAAAAAATTATAAAAAAACAGCCAAAAACAGGTTTTTTATTTAAGACCATCAGGGTGTATAAGGGAATCTAAAATCCACTCGGTTTCTTTTTTAAGCGTCTTGTATCCCCTTTTCCCCCCGAGGTGATTTCCCATGCCTCAATATCGAAAATTTTCAGGGGGTTTTGGATCATTATTTGACATTACATACATTCGAGTTTTTCGGTGTATCTCTCTTATGCCTAATGTCCCCCAGATGCTCGCCAACCCTCTTCTAAATTGTTCTTAGTCT
>JAODAL010055836.1:0-23683 GCA_025379985.1 Phyllomedusa bahiana
AACCCACTCTTAATTGCGGGCTTTTCGCCCCGAAATTTACGCCATGGGGCGGGAGCGGGCAGGGGGCCCCCGGGAAAACCCCGGAAATACGTCGTGAATAAGTAGCTGCCCTTTCTCCCCCGCCACCGATTGGCGAGCAGGGAGAGGAGCCGAATCCATATTCCTGAGAACTGTGGTTTTCCCGAAATGAGGACGAATTTCCCGTATTGAGCGCGTACGCCGAAAAATGGGACTAAATCCCTTTCAAAAAACCGTGGAACTACCCTAACAAACAAAGGAATAAATTTATTTTGAGTGTTTATTTTGAGCCTGAAGCTCTCTGCCTTTTGTTCATCTCCTGCACCAATTCAGTAAAAACCAAAGGTGGGTCAGAGCTGAAATCAATCACGCAAAGAACCACCCACACCCAAACCGGAGAGACGGGAAGGAAAAAATAAAAATTTGCTCTTAAACAGTGTGGTGATACAAAGTTTAATCCGGAGCCAGTTTGGCCTCCTGACAGAGCCCCTTTTTTTTAACTGGCATGCATGTACGCAAAAAAACTTTTGACACTTTAAGGCTATGAAACCCTGCAGTGGCAAAAAACGAATTACAAAAACTTAACTAAACGAGTTTTTGTCCACTGCTGTCAAATGCAGCTAAAAAAAATCCGTTTTTTGGGCGTTTTTGCCCCTTTTTTTTAATGATGCAGAAATTAAGTCATTGGATGTAAACTACACCCTACAGGTGGAGTTAAATGTTAAGTGGTCACTCCTTTTAGATCACGTAGCCATTTGAGCGATTGTCCTTGTGTGCTGCGCGTGCTACTATTTTTTAATTTTTTCAAAAATTTCTTGCACCAAAATCCCAAAAACCCACAGGGGTTGGGAAAAAAAAAAAAAATTTTTAAAAAAAAATTAAAAATTTAAGGTTTAAAAAAAAAAAGGAAGGGGGAAAACCGTTTAAAAAAGTATCTTTAGCGCCGACACGAGAACTTTTTTGCAAAAAAATATTTCAGTAAAGGGTTTTAAAATGCCAAATCCTAAAAAAAACAAAAAAAAAAAAAAAAGGTTCTGGCCTAAAACCAAAAAAAAAAAAAAACTTTTAGCGCCGAAGCGGAACTTTATTTCACCAAAATTTTTTAAAAGGATTTTTTCACCATATTTTCCTAAAAAAAAAGGATTCTGGCGCCAAAATCCAAAAAAAAAAAAAAAAAAAAAAAATTTAAAAAAAAAAAAAGGATTTTTGGCGTCAGAAGCGAACTTTTTTTGCGCCAAAATCTGATCAACCCAACAGGGGTTTTAAAAAATTTTTTTTTATGTTAAGCTGTGAAAATTTAAAAATTTTTTTTCCAAAAAACTGCAATTTTAGCTGAAATGTTTCATTTTTCAAGGAA
This sequence comes from Phyllomedusa bahiana, assembly GCA_025379985.1. Lineage (NCBI taxonomy): Eukaryota > Metazoa > Chordata > Amphibia > Anura > Hylidae > Phyllomedusa > Phyllomedusa bahiana. Next base: position 1,376 of record JAODAL010055836.1, read on the forward strand.
TTTGGAAAAAAAGCCCCAAAATTGTTTACGCAATTTTCCCCAAATTTTCGGCAATACCCACATGTGGGTGTAAACCTTTTGGGGGCGAGGGCGGGGGCGTAAAAGGGGGGAAGCTATTTGGCCCCACCAAAATCGCACCCAAAAAGCCATGCCCTCTTTTGCAAACCCCCCTAAAAGTACCGAACAGTGAAACCTTCCAAAAGTCGCCCTTTTTGCATTCAACACCCCTCAGGGATCTCCTCTAGGGGTGTACTGTGCATTTTGGGCGCAGAGGTGTTCCATAGTGTTTTTTTTTCTTTTTTTTTTTTTTTCAGTATTGGGCTATGAAAATGGGGGGAAAAAACACAGTTCTGCCATTGCTTTTTGGGCTTCCTTCTTAGAATGTTCGCCGTACAGGATAAATAACAGGTCAATACGGTTAGTGATACCAAATTTTTAGGTTTTTTTTTTGTTCGTTTTACTGCTTTTACACCATAAAAATACTTCTCTTCAAAAAGGGAAAACACGTTTTTGCATCGTCGCAGTCTGAGAGACATAACTTTTATTTATTTTTCTGTGTACGGAGCTGTGTAGGGGCTTGTTATTTTGTGGGATGCGTTGACTTTTTTTATTGGTATCATTTTTTTGGGGACACGGCTTTTTGATCAGTTTTAAATCCGTTTTTTGGAAGGCAGGGTGACGAAAATACTGCAATCCTAGCAGTGTTTTTTATTTTTAACAGCGCTCACTGTGCAGTATCTATGACAAGTTAGCTTTCCACTGTGGGTCAATACGACTACCGCGATACCCAATTTATCTATTTTTTTTATGTTGAAGAACTTTAAAAAAAAAAAAAAAAAAAAGGGGGTTTTATTGTGTAAAACAATTTTTATGCATCTGTCTTCTGAGAGCCATAACTTTTTTAATTTTTTTATTTTTCCGTATACAGAGACGTGTAAGGATTTTTTTTTTTGCGGGATGAACTGGCGCTTTAATTTGTACAAATTTGGCGTTTGAGTTTTTGATCGCTTTTTATTCCATTTTATGTGCAATTCTTTGATTATTTTTTTTTTTTAAAGTGTTCACCGAACGGGTTAATTAATATGACATGTTTATAGTACAGGTCGTTACGCACGCGGCAAAACCAAATATGGGTACTTTATTTTTTATTTTTCCCAATCGGCTATTTATAACAGCGATCTTCTGAAGATTGCTGTTAGAAGGCAGGCCAGTACATAGCATTGTTGCTATGTACTGGTCGCCATGACAACTGTCAGATCGTTGCTGCATCCACCTCCTGCCTGCAACTTAGGTCCAACAATCTTAATTGATCGTCGGAGTTAAAGGGTTACACACCCGCGGCCGGAGCTCACTTCGGCCGTGGGTGATGTGGCATGAGGCCAGCGATAAGATACCGCTGGTCCCATGTCGCGATCGTGTGGAGCTCACCCGCACGATCGCCAGGACATATGCATACGTCCATTTGCGGGAAGTCCCTTCCCGCTAGGACGTATGCATATGTCCCATGTCGGGAAGGGGTTAAAGAAGACCTGTAACTGTTACCCATGAAATAACAATTCTGGAGCATCTTTCCTTAGATCTATATTTTGTGTAATTCCTTCTTGAAATGAATTACCGAAACTGTCAAAGTGAGTACGCCCCTTGCATTTTTGTAAATACTGTATTATATCTTTCCATGAGACAACACTGAAAATATGACGCTTTAATACAATGCAAAGTAGTCTGTGTACAGCTTGTATAACCGTGTACATTTAGTTTGCCCTCAAAATAACTCCACACACAGCCATCAATGTTTTTAAACCTCTGGCAACAAAAGTGAGTACACCCTTAAGTGAAAAATTGACAAATTGTGCCCATTTTGCCATTTGTCCTCCATGGTGTCATGTAAAAATAGACATATTGTGCCCAATGTGTCAATAATTCATGTAGCCACCATTATTTTCCAGCGGTGGTTTAACCTCCAAGATGACTGGTACCTAGCAAAAAAAAAAAAAAAGGATGGGTAAGGTGCTGGACTGGCCAAGCAGACCTAAACTCCATTAAGCATCTGTGGGACATCCTCAAACGGAAGGTGGAGGAGCACAGGGTCTCTAACATTCACAAGCTCCGTGATGTCGTCATGTAGGAGTGGAAGAGGATTCCAGTGGCTGCAACCTGTGAAGTTCTAGTGAACTCCATGCCTGGAGTGTTGTCCCATGAAAAGATACAATAAATAAGTATTCACAAAAATGTTAGGGGGGTGTTTTCTCTTCTGTAGGGTACTGTATTCATGTAGAATTTTTCTGTGTACTGTAAAATGGTGTTTAGAGGTAGACATACATTTAATGGTGTGAAAAGACATGAGGTTGCGAATCTAAGATCTTGCATAACCAGCATATGTAATGATATCACAGAATGTTACAAGCTATACTAACTAGATTACAGTAACAAACACCGTATGGGATGGTTTCAAATGCAGTGGAAAATTTCACTATGGACTTCAGCATGAATTTGCGGCACAGTTCACTTTTTGTACAGTCCATAAAAAATTTGTGCTGTTTATAGAATCATTTTAAAAACAAAAGCTACAGATTGGGGGCTGTGTACATAATGTTTTGGGTGTCTGTCTATGGTATGTCTGAATGTCTTTAAAAAGGTATTCAATTTGAATCAAAACGAAATAGCAAGCTGTTGGTTCCAAAACAAACCCCCCCCCCCCTTCCCAAAAAAAAAAACCCAAAACCCCAAACAAAAAAAACTATTCTCCTTCCTCCGCTTCTCTGTTCCAGCACTGCGTCCCTCTGTTCCAGCACTGCGTCCCTCTGGTTTTCTTCACTTCAGAGTGGGATGTCTCTGCTGGAGCAGCTTATTAGCTGCAGCAGTCATGTGCCACTCCCCGACATTATTGTTGTTTAGAAGTGAACGGTTCCTATGGGTATGTTCACATGGCTGATTCCAGACGCTGTTTTTGGAGTGTTTCCACTCCCAAAGCAGCATAAAGAAAAGCCTCCAACGCCCCAATTTCATTTTCAGTGATTCTTATGTAAAACAGCGTTGTAGTTCACACAGGGCAAGGTTTTACTCAAATTTTTTGGGAGCTAACAGTGAAGTGTCATGTCAATTCTTGAAGTGTTTTCAGCGCTGAAAATTCCTATAGGAATCCATGGAAAGCTTCAAGACCTCGTCTGAAAACTTGGTGCGTTTTTAGACTTGTTTCTCAGCGCGTTTTTGGCCTGACTTAATTTGTATGGGTGAAAACCAAACCCAAAACAGCGCTGAGGACTGAGTCTAAAACCTCTTCTGAAGAAATGTTTTAGGCGAGGTCTTGATGTTTTTGAGCGCTAAAAAATCAGTGTTCAAATAAGTTGTGTGAACATGCCCTAGGAGTTGTCTCACTACAGCCCTTGATTGGTATATTAATAGGATATTCCATCATTGTCTAATAGCTATGGGTCCCACCTCTGGAACCTGCACCTCTCTCCTAAACCAGCCCTTACATCTCTCCGTTCTGAACAGAGAGGTGGTCGGGACTCTCCCATAGACGTGAATGGGAATTCCGATTACAGCCGAGTGTCGTTGCTCGGCGAAACTCAAAAGCATAGACTAGAAGTGGTCTGTTTTTACAGTGGTACAGACTAGACTTAGGCCATGTTCTCACGGTGTATTTGCAGGGCGTAATTACGCCATGTGACCGGAGGCGAGAGCGGGGGACTGAGCAGGGGGCCGGCACTTCGCCGGCCCACAGACTTGAATTGCCAGCGGCACTTATACGCCGCTAGTAATTCACATGTCAATTATCTCCCCGCTGGGCGGGGAGAGGAGACGTAATCCATAGTTCTCTATGAGAACTGTGAATTACCGTAATGAATGGGCCGTTTTTGGCCCGTAATTGGCGCACTTTGGCGCGTAATTACAGACCGAAATACAGCCCATTTTAAGCCGTGTGAACATGGCCTTAGTTGCAAGACCTGTCTATACACCTTGATATGTTTGAATAGCTTTTCATAGGTTTTCAGATGAAACCAGATCTGAACAGAGCTTATGGTGTAATTTTAAAATTGAATTGTTTTTTTCATTTGTAGAATTAGAAAGCCACCTCAGATTTCGGAGGAAGAACAAGAAAGACGGGCTCTACTTATTAAAAAATGGGCTTGTAGTAAGCAGCAAGAACATGATGCAGAACATAGGGGTATTGCATGTCTCTTGGAATCTCAAAGAAAAGCTCTGGAAGAATTGCGCCTGGAGTCAGAAGAGCTCTACAACGCCGCCATCTGTTGTGACACAGGAATGTTACCTCTGGAAAATTCTGGACCGTGTAACACTCCCCCTATCTCTAAATACAATCCACCTGATGGGAAGTACAACGATATAACCAAAGTATATACCCAACAATGATGGCATTTGTGATGTATGACTGTGAGCTGCTTGGATTTTGGCACTTTTTTTTTTTTTTTAAGTTGGAAGAATGGAACTTTCTGCTGATTTTACTTTTAAAATGTACATGTTCGTTCTACAAATAAAGTTATTATGCCAAATATGAGCTTAATAAAACTTAAAAACACTATACAGTGTTAAAATGGCTAGTATGCTTCCCAAGACTATTTACCAGTGAAAGGGTATTTCACCAAACATATTAATGACTTATCAATAGGATACGCCTTCGGTGTTATTGGTGCAGCACCTGTTTTGAGGATGGGCCTCAAAAAAAAATTTTTTTTTTCAACACAGAAGTGGGCGGAACTTTGCTATTGATTTCTGTGGGAGTTTAAAGTACAACAATCACTGAAAATATAACAAGATTCTGGCTTAAAGGGGTTGTCTCACTACAAGGATTGCTTTTTATGTTAAAGATCTTCCTAAGAAACAAGTCACTTTGCAATATGTGTCCATTACCAGTGTCCTACCTATTCCTAGATATCCCCTTTTATATGGGCTGCACCAACTCCTTAGATTACTATAGCTACATTCCTGTTCAATCTCCCCGGATAGGTTGCCAGCGCTGGTCATTATAGCTACGGATCTGGTGTCCTCAGCAGCTTGTCACTGCAAGCCAGTAGTAGGCAGTGGAAGCCACTAAACACGCCCCTGAATTCAAAAATGAAACTGAAAATTAGACTGAGGTAAGATGAATTGATGTAGTGAGACAACCCCTTTAACCCACCAACTAATATTGACACTGAAGAATTAAATGGTTAAAACATCTAAATTTGAATTCACTTTAGTTAAAAATCCAATGAGGCCTCAAAAATTACACACCTCATAACAGATAAATGTTATGTTTTAACCCTTAAATTCTTCAGTAACAATATGAGTTTCAAGTTTAACGAAGTAGCTGCCACCCGCACCTATTACACCTTAAAGGGGTTGTATCATTTAATTAAATGGTCTTCAGAATAAGGGGACAGTAAAAACAAGTAACTTTGCAATTGGATGTCATTAGCAAAGCTGTCTTACCACAGGATCCCTTATCTTCTGTGTACACTGATCTCCAGTCCTGGTCGGATCCCTCCTCCTTGCATTTCACTAGCTGAGAGGTCATTTACATTCTGTTCGGCCCCCGGTCATATTCACAGGAGCGAGCATTCCTATCTCTCTCACTCAGAGTAAGGAACCGGCACATTTTCACTCTACACAGCCAGAAGAAACAGAATAACACTGCAGGGCTTCCACAATCAGGAAACAGCACAATTGTGTGTCGAACCCTGCCTGACACAGAGGTAGGGGCCGTAGCAATTTCTCTCTGCACACCCAGCAGAAACAGACTGCAGCAGATTCTACAATCAGAAAACAGCACAGTTGTGTCTCGGTGCCTAACTCTCCTGCATAGAAGCGAGATCTGTGCCGTTCTTAGAGCTGGATTCAACACATCTCCAGCTGTGAGAGGAGATATCAGCGCTCAGTATAGATTGAATGCATCCTGTGGTATGTATACAGCTCTTACAAAATAAGGCTGCTCAGGAGAGACACAGTGACATGTGGACTCAGAGAGGGTGGGGGGGGGGGGTGTCGCGGGAGCCAGCATAAACAGTAAAGGGGGGACGATGTCACCCAGCTGGGAGGGGAAGAAACGCCCCTGCATTTCTAGAGTTGAGAAGCTGAGAGCAGTGTGAATCAGCCGAACTAAAGAAGCGATACATCCCCATTAATGACGTACTATTAATATGCCGTCATTGTGTTTGGTGGGACCACCCTTTGAAGGCCTGGTTTACTCTTGAACTACAATAGTTCTATCGAAGACCATAGCTACGGTAATGCATTTATTTTTAGAAGTTCAGTATGAATGTGTCATATTGTCCTGTGTAAAGTAAAAATTATTAATGATACACAAAATGCTTTAGCTGTGATACTGCAACGCACAAAGATTAGATGAAATATCTAGGGTGATATGAGGCCTACCTGGTGCCTGTGGGAAGTCTGCTGGGCATCTTCAGATTTGGAGTAGGCTAGAGTTGAGAGTTCCCTGATACTGTATTTACCCTATAACTTTTGTACAAGAATCTGGACTTCATTATTGGAAACACCCAAGTCATTACCTTCAGGGTAATCTCCACTTGTATGAGCTGATGTATCCAGATGTGATGCCATTGGAACAGACATAAGAGATCGTCGCACTTGTAGCAGAGTGTGGTCACTATGGGTAACAAGTGGAAGGGCAGGCAGTAGATTAAGAGAATGGTGAGGAAACAAGGGGGAGATGGGGCAAAGGCAATTCTAAGGGTTTAAACAGCAAGGATCGGAGATAATTGCTGTTAACAGTGGGTGTCAGCTCCTGCTGCATTTTGAGTGGGCTCCGTGAGCCAAAGTGTATGTTCACATGGCGTACTATACGTGCCGCAGTACACAGTGTGTTTTGGAAGTACGCGCTGATCAGTGCATACTTCCAAGGACAGGCCACGTAAGCAAAAACGTGACCTGTCACTTCTCTTCCCCCGGCGTACGATACGATCGTGTTATACACCGGTGGAGAGGACGCATAATTCATAACTCTGAGAGCTCCGCGTCGCAATTATGCCATGCGAACATACCCTAACACTACACTCTCCGGCATTATGATGTATTTGTATGTCGAATGTCTTTAAGCTGTAAATATAACATTGTTTCTCCTTTCTTAAAATCTGAGCCAAAAGCCTCAGTACAAAGCCTCAGTTGGTACCTTTCCCTGTCTGCAGTTGAGAACAGCATTAGGTTGGGCTCATATGGTGTTTTTGTGACATATGTTTAGAAGTTGTGGTCATCCCAAACTTCCATTTTAGGATTATGGAGGCCACTGTGCTTTTAGGAACCTTGAGTGCTGCAGAAATTTGTTTGTAACTTTGGCCAGATCTGTGCCTTGACACAAATCTGTCTCTGAGCTCCTTGGGCAGTTCGTTAGACCTCATGATTCTCATATGCTCTGATATGGACTGTGAGCTGTGAGGTCTTATATAGACAGGTGTGTGCATTTCCTAATCAAGTCAAATCAGCTTAATTAAACACAGCTGGACTCCAATGAAGTCGTAGAACCATCTCAAGGAGGATCAGAAGGAAATGGACATCATGTGAGTTAAATATGAGTGTCACAGCAAAGAGTCTGAATACTTATGACCAGGTGCTATTTCAGTTTTCTTGTTTAATAAATTTGCAAAAATATCTACATTTCTGTTTTGTTTTCTTTCAAGATGGGGTGTAGAGTGTACATTAATTAGCAAAAAAATTAACTTTTTTGATCTTACCAAATGGCTGCAATGAAAAAAGAGTGAAAAATTTAAAGGGGTCAGAATAATTTCTGTATCCACTGTATGAACTGTTTGGCATATTTTTAATGCATTTTTCCAGTTTATTTGTTAAACTTAGTAGCTAAAGTAAGTAAAGCAGATTTTGTATGGATTTTTAATGCCAGCAGAGCAATGAAGCAAAACATTTTTTCCTTTATTGTTTTTTACTCTGACAGGTTTTTGGTTGAGGAACAAATAATTTATTAGTGCATAGTTTAAAAAAAAGAATATAAATCTATAAATAATTTAAGTGTTTGGCAATAAACAATTTGGGACAGCCCATATGATGATGTCATGTCTTTGGAAGCTTCTGATTTATTGGCAACATTTGAGTTAGAGACGAACCTGTGGATGTATTTCAATCACACCAGAAACACATCGCTTCTGTGTGTAACATCATAGGAAAGTCTAAAGAAATCAGCCAAAATATAAGAAAGAAAATTGTGGACTTGCACACGTCCAGATCACCTTAGGGTGCAATTTCCAGATATCTGAAGGTGCCTCGTTCATATGTACAAACAATTATACACAAGTGCAAACAAGATGGGAATGTTCAGCCTTCATACCGCTCAGGAAGGAGACTCAGAGATGAATGTGCATTAGTCTGAGGTGCATATCAACCCAAGAACAAGAGCAAAAGACCTTGTGAAGATGCTGGCGGAAGTTGGTAAGATTGTGTCATTACCCACAGTGAAACGAATAATGTATCAACATGGGCTGAAAGGCCACTCTGCCAGGAAGAAGCCATTACTCCAAAAGAAACATAGAAAAGCCAAATTAATGTTTGCAAATGCACACAGGAACAAAGACCTACATTTCTGGAGACATGTCCTGTGGTCTGAAGAAACTAAAATTTAACTGTTTGGCCTTAATGACCATCGTTATGTTTGGAGGAAAAAGGGAGAAATTTGGAAGCCTAAGTTATCGTTTAGTAGTTTACACATAGCTAGCATCCCATTGATAGTGGTGCCCACTTATCTCTATACAGTATATTGATGAATGATGTTATATTTTAATAAATTGGAATTTTATGGATGCTGCGATACCAATTATGTGTAACTTTATTTTATTTGTAAAATGGCAAAAGGGGGGCCGATTTGAACTTTTAATATATTTTTCAGATGCAGAGTTGTGCTTTTGTGGTGATAAGTGTTGTGTGGAATCATACAACGCTAGGTTATCACGGAATAAGCTTTTTATGGTATGCTGTAGAATTATTACACACTCTATGGTTATGGTCAGGTCATGGCATGGCAATTCCTTTTCAACTCATGTTTTTTGCCAGGTGGAAAATTACTGTATTTTTAGGTGGCAATAGTAAATTCCCAAGTACATTGGCTTTTGAAATAAGTGGGAGCTCTGTCTGAATAAGTGCTTTATTTATATCATATACAGCAGCGGTCCCCAACCTTTTTTCCACCAGGGACCGGTTTGATGCACAACAATTTTTCCTCGGACCAGTGGGGGCGGGTTTATCAGGGGCGTGTTTATTAAGGACAGGGTTGGATGTTTAGAAACACACACAGAAAAAAAACAGAATATACTGTGTCATTTAGGGGTAAAGTATGGGGTAACCAGTATTATATAACTGCAGACTGATTGTCAGCTCTGTGGGTCAGTATTACACTAATAATGCTGACCCCCAGAGCCGACAATCAGTCTGCAGTAATATTGATCAGCGTTATACATGTATATAATATACATATGTAATCAGCTCTGTCATTATAGAGATATATGCTCCCTGTAGTCATTAGAGATAGATATATGCCCCCTGTAGTAATGATGGATAAATATATGACACCTGTAGTAATGATATATATATACCCCCTGTAGTCATTACAGATATACACTCACCGGCGACTTTATTAGGTACACCATGCTAGTAACGGGTTGGACCCCCTTTTGCCTTCAGAACTGCCTCAATTCTTCGTGGCATAGATTCAACAAGGTGTTGCAACGATGTTCAATTGGTACCAAGGGGCCCAAAGAGTGCCATGAAAATATTCCCCACACCATGACAACCACCACCACCACCAGCCTGAACCGTTGATACAAGGCAGTGATGGATCCATGCTTTCATGTTGTTGACGCCAAAATTCTGACCCACACCATCCGAATGTCGCAGCAGAAATCGAGACTCATCAGACCAGGCAACGTTTTTTCCAATCTTCTACTGTCCAATTTCCATGAGCTTGGGCAAATTGGAGCCTCAGTTTCCTGTTCTTAGCTGAAAGGAGTGGCACCCGGTGTGGTCTTCTGCTGCTGTAGCCCATCTGCCTCAAAGTTCGCCGTACTGTGCGTTCAGAGATGCTCTTCTGCCTACCTTGGTTGTAACGGGTGGCTATTTGAGTCAGTTGCCTTTCTATCAGCTCGAACCAGTCTGCCCATTCTCCTTTGACCTCTGGCATCAACAAGGCATTTCCGCCCACAGGACTGCCGCTCACTGATGATTTTTTTTTTTCGGACCATTCTCTGTAAACCCTAGAGATGGTTGTGCGTGAAAATCCCAGGAGATCAGCAGTTTCTGAAATACTCCAGACCAGCCCTTCTGGCACCAACAACCATGCCACGTTCAAAGGCACTCAAATCACCTTTCTTCCCCATACTGATGCTCGGTTTGAACTGCAGGAGATTGTCTTGACCATGTCTACATGCCTAAATGCACTGAGTTGCCGCCATGTGATTGGCTGATTAGAAATTAAGTGTTAACGAGCAGTTGGACAGGTGTACCTAATAAAGTGGCGGGTGAGTATGTCCCCTGTAGTCATTAGAGATAGATATATGACCCCTGTAGTAATGATGGATAAATATATGGCCCCTGAAGTAAAGATTAATATATGTCCCCAGTAGGTATAATTAATATATATATGCTCCGCAGGAGTGGTAATAGATATATTTCCCCAGTAGGTATAATTAATAGATATATGCTCCCCACTAATGATAATTAATAGATATATGGCCCCAGTAGGTATAATTAATAGATATATGGCCCCAGTAGGTATAATAGATATATGCTCCCCTGTAGTAATAATTAATAGAAATATGCTCCACTGTAGTAGCCAGGCAAAATTTAAAAAAAAAAAAAAAAAAAGCTACTAACCTTTCCCAGATCACCTGCAGAGACGCTGCCTCCGGCATGATCCCGCGGCGCAGGGGGTGTGACGACACCTATGCAATACTTCCCTTGCGCCGCTGATCATTGTAGATACAGAGCTCATTGAGTGCCGAATCTACATCGATAGGGAAAGCAGGGACGGTAATGAACCGTCCCTGCTTTCTCTATAGTGATGCAGCCGCATGCTGTGTGCAGCCGCTACCTCTGCCAGCCGGATTACAGCGGTCACGCAGAGTAGATGCCGACCACTCGGACTAAAGTCAGCGGGCGGTTGGCATCACGTTAGCCCAGGGCTGCGGACCGGCAGGGGATGTGCTACGGCCCGATGCCGCTCCGCAGACCGGCGGTTGGGGACACCTGATATACAGTATGGTGAGCTATAAAAATAAAGAGGCTGATGAGTCCCAAGGAAGTTCGAAGTTCTATCCAAAGCCAGAACTAAATAAAGCCCTCTGAGACATTTGACTTATGGGTATATGATAAAGCAGGTAAGAAGGTATAGAGCTCGCTGTACACGAGGCAGGTGCCGACTGTTAATCATAACTGACACCTGCCACTAACAGGAGGTCCCTGCTATTTAACCCTTTAGATGCTGTGGCGATCACATTATCTAAATGAATAATGAACAGTGCTACGGTGCCACACACTATTCCTCCACCGATTCCCCCCTCCCCCACCGACAAGATTGAGGGATTCCGAGGGGTTCCCATGGTAGCCGGGAGCCTAATGAAGGCTTCTGTTGCTGTCATGTTGCGGCTCCTATTACCTTCTGCCTATGGTACACCCTTCTGCATTATTTATGTAATGCAGAACTGTGTACAAGGGATGGCACCCCCTATTGGTCAAGTAGTTAAAAATGAAAAAAAAAAAAGTTTTTTAAAAAAATTATAAGTTCAAAATGCCCTTTCGCCATTTTACAAATGAAAAAGTTACACATAAATGGTATTGCTGCGTATGTTTTAGTCCCATCTATTAAAATATAACATTATTCATCCTGTATGGTTAACACAGTAGTTAAAAAAAAGAAATTCCCAATGTCAGAGTTGTGTTTTGTTCATTTTACATCCCCTAAAAATCGAAATAGGACATGTATGGTACCAATAAAAATTAAACTTTTGCTCCCCAAAAAGGAGTCCTCACTTAGGTCCGTAGGTAGAAAACAAAAAAGTTATTGGTGTCAGAAGAATGCGCTACAGTGCTAAGTTTAAAAAAAAGGAGAACGTTTCTACATTTTTTTTTTTTTTTTTAAAGTACTACAACTTAAAAAAAATTTGATACATTTGGTATTACTGGAACCATATTGACCTACAAATACAAAATTAAAAAGCATTTATCTCAACATGACTCAAAAAAAAACACGGGAAAGGGTTAAAGAGTAGAGTACAGTTGGGATACAAGGTCTATTGGTACTGTAAAAAAAAAAAAAAAATAATTAAAAAAGGGTCATCTTGTTTATGTACACAGAATAGGAAGTTAGTGAAGAACCACAATGACAGACAGCAAACACATATCCTTGTTTGAAAGTTGCTCCAAAATAATATGAGAAGGGCGACGCTTGCCACCGTCCTCCTAATTCACTTCTATGGGAGCTTCCGAATATAGTGCAGTGTATGTGTGTGTTCAGATATTTTTCCAGACCGCATAGATTTGAATGAAGGAGGGCCCTAGCGCCGCCCCCCCATTCTCAAACGTTGGCCTAAACTGCCAAAACTACCTGTGTACTAGACTTTGCTTTGTGGGAACACCCCTTTAAAGGGGTTGTCTCACTACATTGATCATCTCACCTCAGTCCTGTTTTCTTGGCTTCACTTTAAATTTCCCAGGGGCGTGTTTACTCCTTCTACAGGCTGCAGTAAACCGGGTCTTAGCATAGCAACCATGCTGACCCTATCGAAGAGTAAACAGGTCTGTAGCTATATCAACCTGAGAGCTGATGCAGCCCATAAAAGAGGGGATATCTCAAATGGTAGGACACTGTTAATGGACATATTTGCAAAGTGATTTGTTTTTTGCAAGATCTTAACAGAAAAAGAAAATCCTTGTAGTGAACAACCCCTTAAAGTAAAAAAAAATTGTTTTGGTAGTCTTTTAAAAAAAAAAAAACAAAAATAAACCCCCATTTTTCTTTTTTTTTTTTAAAAAAGGGGGCCGGGGCCTATTAACAAAACTTACAAATAAATTAAGAAATGACATGGATGAAGGCTTTGAAATATATTTAGTTAGAGAAAAAAAAAGAAAGCTCAGTTTGGGGCGAGGTTTTTTTTTCTGTCTAGGTTAAAACCGTCTAAGGGGTCGCTTTCTCATAGTCCACACTGGGTTGTTATTCTGTCTTTCTTTTTGTCTTGTTATCTCACTCTGTATTAATACTTCCTGCAGAGAAAAAAGAAAGATGTGATCAGAGTACTGTTATGCCAAACATGTCTATACTTGTGTTTTTTAGAAAACTGGCCTAAGGCTAAGTCTCCACTGCACACAAAAACAACAGTTTTTTACAGCGTTTTTCATTTTAAAAACACAACTGAAAAGAGGTCCCATAGACTTCTATAGTAAAAATGTTCTGTTGTCTCCACAAACTCTTTTTTTTCCCCGCTTTTTTTAGTTGCGGTCGTTTTTTTTTAACACTTGCAAAAATGACTGAGCAAAGGGGAAAAAAATTTTTCTATTGGAGCTATGTAAAGCAGTGGACGTTTTTTTGCAGAAATACACAGAAAATATTATGCTGTGCATTTCTGCAAAAAACATGCGCCACAAAAACACAAAATGTGCCAAAAAACTGACGTTTTCAGCTGCTTTTGACAGGCAGTGGACAAACAATTCAGTTTTAGGGAAACTTTTTTAAAAGGTTTTTGTGTTCATGACTTTTTTTGGGCCAATACTGTTTAAACCTAGCCTAAAAACCTCCCCCCAGCAGAAACAAATATTAAAAAACCCCAAAAAACAAGGTTTAAAAAAAAATTTTTTTTTTAAAAAAAAATTTAAAAAATTTTTGAATTTATATATCACTGTTGAATCACATTATTATGACCACCAGCTAATATCCTGAAGCAACTTTTAAAATGTGTATATAAAACACATACATATTATGTATATATTTTGTAAATTTTATATATTCTTTATAGGGTCTGGCCCAATGCATAAACAACAATGTCCTATTTTTTAATAAAAGTTTTTCAGGATAGGGTCCCTTGGGGCTGCTTCCCCTTTTCTTTTTTTCTCCCACTCCTTACGGGCCCTTTTAAAGTCGTTTTTCCCCACTGCTGGCAGACTGGTTTTTCACCATGTTGTAGAAATTTAGTAAAAAAACGGTTTTTTTAAAGCTCTTGCAGTACTTCCATTCATCCCAGTAGTCATCACAGTCTCGAGGAGGCTTTAGAGAGAAACATAAAAGAACATGGATGAAATCTCTGCCCGATGGAAATTTTTTATACTCGATCATTTTTGCTCCTTTTAATTCTAAAAACCCCCTTCCATGCTGCAACCTTTTGCTTCGGGCAGACTTTTCCCCCGGACTGCATGGGGTGGCATCTTACCAGGGCCGTTCCTAGGCTAAATTTCACTCAGGGCGATGTGAATAAATTTCGACCTCCCCCCCCCCCCCCTGTAACAAAATGTTCCATAATGAAACACCCGTGCATCACCATCAACCAAAGCCAAAATATACAGAAAGCTTTAAACCCCAAGTGCTTTAAAATTTAAAAAAAACAATAAAAAGTCAACCCGTTAAACCAAAAAACACTGCTAAAAACCCAAACCCGAAAACCCAAAAACCACAAAAACCACAATCACCCAAAACAAAATTGACCCCAAATAATATCACCACACCATGAAACCCCATATCACCACATATTACCAAAAACAAACAACACCCCTGACCACATTTCCCACCACATAGTGGGCTGAATAATACAAACTGACCCCTTACCCGAGTATAAAAACCATTATAACTACAAAAACCCAAAATTACTAGCTACAGTTTAAACCCTACAGTGGGGTTACCCGCTTACACAGGGTCTGCAGAGATAAAAATGGTTACCCGTAAAGTAAATATCTAGGACTCACAGGAGAAAGTCCTGAAGAGTTGTTCTCTTTCCCCCTTCTTTTTCTCCTTCCCCTCCGTCCCAGACGCCATGCGACTACTCCCGGGCTCTTCACTGTAAAATTTACAAAACAAATTTTCTTTTAAAACCCCTAAATTTATCAGCACTTCTCTACCCAAATTTCCCATCTCTATAAAAAACTCCCCATCTAAAGCAATCTCATATGGTAGCCCTGTTACCCCCTATAGCCAAGTATAGCCCCCTGAGCCAGTAAACCCCCCCTGTAGCCAGTAATCCCCTTAGCCAGTAATGCCCTCTGTAGCCAGTGATCCCCCCGAGCCAGTGATGCCCCCCTTGACCCAGAATGCCCCCCTTGTACCAAGATCCCCCCCCCTGTACCAGTGATCCCCCCCCTTGTAGCTAGTGTGCCCCCATTAAAGCCTAGACCCCCCTGTCCAGTAGATCCCCTTACCAGTTACCCCCTGTACCAGAACCCCCCCTTTAAACAGTAGATCCCCGACCGGGAGCCCCCTGTAGCCATAGATGCCCCCTTAGCCATTTTCCCCCTGTACCCCATGAAACCCCCTTAGCCATACCCCATGTACCAAAAACCCCCCCTACCATAATGCCCCTGTAGCCATGATCCCCCCCTTGTACCAGTGCCCCCATTGTAGCCATGATCCCCCCCTTGTACCCAAGGTGCCCCCCTTGTAGCCGGGGTTCCCCCCATTGTACCAGGATGCCCCCTTGTACCAGGAGCCCCCCTCGTACCATTGCCCCCCTTTGTACCAGTGTCCCCCTGTACCGGGTTTCCCCCTTGAAGCCAGTGGCCCCCCTTGTAGCCAGGTCCCCCCTTGACCGTGTGCCCCCTTTGAACCGTGTCCCCCCCCTTTACCAGTGGCCCCCTTGTAGCCAGGATCCCCCCTTAAACCCCTGTGCCACCTTGTACCAGTGTGCCCCCATTGTAGCCAGTGATCCCCCTGTAAGAATTCTAAAATAACAAAATAGTACTCACCTCGGTCCCGCGTCCACCCGGGAGCTGCAGCTTAAGCAGTTGACGTCATCACGCTGCTTACGCTGCATGCACTCCCGGATCCCTGGGGCGCAGAGCTGCCAGCCGAGGGAAAATTTAGCGGCAGGGGGCCGGGGAAAGGGCGCCCCCCGCGACGCTGGTTGAAGGGGCTCAATGAGCGCCCCATACTACAGGGGGGGAGGGAGGACGGGGAAAATCCGTCCCCCCCCTCCCCGCGCTGCTGGCTCTGCGCGACTGTTAAAAACAGTCGCAGGTCAGGGCTGTTCCAGGGGGGGGCGGTTTCGGCGCCCCCCGCGGGTGAGCAGCCTGCGCCCCGGGTGACCCCCCCCCCCCTAGGAAAAACCCCCGCATCTTACGCCCTGGAATTCCTGCTGCACCATGCTTCAGGTAGTGCCATTCTTGTCTTAGCTGTTAGTGGCTACCCCATGCTTCAAGTGCTACTGCTCCCAGACTTCAAGGGGTTGTCTCACTACAAGCATTGCTATTTATGTTAAAGATCTTGCAAAAACAAGTCACTTTGCAATATATGTCCATTAATAGTATCCTACCTATTACTAGATATCCCCTCTTGTATAGACTGCATCAGCTCCTCAGGTCACTATAGCTACAGACCTGTTTGATCTCTCCTGATAGGCTGCCAGCATTAGTTGCTATGGCTACAGACCTGTTCAGTCTCTCCTAATAGGCTGCCAGCACTGGTTTCTATAGCTACAGACCAGGCGTCCTCAGCAGCTCATCACTGCAGGCCAGTAGAAGCCAGATAACGCCCTGAATTCAAAAATTAAATTGGGAAAACAGGACCGAGGTAAGATGAATCCATGTAGTGAGACAACCCCTTTAAGGGGGATGGGAAGGTGAGTTTCAGTCTCAGGCAGGGACTGTTATTTTAGCCTCAGCAGTCAGTGTAGCAGCTTCTGTGCATTGTGCAGATAGTTTTTAGTCTGCAGAGGAGCACAGGGCTGCTGTACTGAACCTGTAGTCCAGGCTTGTACACCAGGGGTGGGACAATTAGAAGGAAAGACCAGCACAACATGCAGCTCTAGTCTAACCATCAAGATGGCAGATCCCAGAGAAGCCATTGGGATCATGTGTTGGATCCATACACAGCGCCATGTCACACTGTCATCTACTGCCCTTCACCGCACTCACCCTCCAGGTGGCAGACATGGTACAGAGTGCAGAGGAGAAGGACCTTCCGTGACGTCATGCCATGTGATCGGTCACATGACCTGGAGGAGGCGGGTTCTGGGCATTGCTGGTGTAGTTCTAGTATAGGGTAACTGCAGCAGTAGATGGATGAGGAGTGATACTTACTTGCTGTGTATGTGCAGAACTATACAGGTAGCAGAGCCGTGTGACCCTCTCCATATATGCAGCATAGCTGTATACATACACAGCCGAGTCACATTATTATGACCAGCAGTTAATATCCAGAGTAACCACTATGTGCACCATGAGCAGCAGCTGGGTGGGGTTGTAGTGATTCAATCCTGGGAGGTTGTCACAGGCATCTGGAGCCAGGCTGACTGCATCCCCCAGGAGGGTGCATGGGGGACGGCCTGTAAAGCAAGCACCATGATACAGGTGTGAGTATAGATGCTCCATTGTGTTCAAGTCTGTGGACTTAGGCGATGTTCACACAGCTGATTGTCGCTGTAATTGCGGGACGGATTATAGCGTGAGTACGGGGGAAGGGATGTGGTTCGGCATCTCGCCGGCCCCATAGACTTTCATTATCCACGGCGCGGATCCCGTCAGGATAATTCACATGTCACTTTCTCCCCCCTCAGCGTATTTTGCGAGCAGGGAGAGGAGAGACAGAATCCATAGTTCTCTATGAGAACTGTGGATTACCGTAACGTCTGGGACGTATTTGTGTGCAGTACGGCGCGCAATACGGACTGAAATCCGTCCCAACATCAGCCGTGTGAACATAGCCTTAGAGGGCGTCCCCACTGCACAGGACGGCCGTTATTTGTCCTGTTTTGCGCCCGTCCCGTGATGAGCGGTGAAAAGCCCTCCACATTGTCATGCACAGATTCTGTCCGGAAACCGGACGGAAGAATGTGCATGTTCAATGTTTTGTGGGCGGAAAAACTGCCCGACGGAATACCCATGCCGTAGGGACTGCTGCACGGGATTTCCATAGAGCACCATTGTGCTCGTTTTCGGCTGGTTTTTCAAACGGTCTGAAAAACCGTCTGAAAACCCGTGCTGTGGGGACATGCCCTTAGAGTCCAGGGTAGTAATAATAATAATAATCTTTATTTATATAGCGCCAACATATTTCACAGCACTTTACAATATAGAGGGAATAAGCACAGACAAAAGACAGACATTAAACAGTGAAAGCTACTTACAGGTGAGACACAAGGTGTGAGGTCCTGCTCGCAAGAGCTTACAATCTATGAGGGTGCCTGGGGGAGAAGTGCTAAATTTACAATGGCCCAGCCATGCTTTATAAATATGGGGAGGTTTACATAAAAATTTGGTGAACCTGCCACCATGACTGTACATCTATATACAGATAAGTACCTGTGAGTGCCCTAGTGTAGGGAGTGACAGAAATGTGTGTGATAGAAGGTGTGGGTTAACAATTAGTGGTTTTGGTAGGACTGCCTGAGAAGTTGTGTATTCAGGACAATCTTAAAACTTCGAAGTCTGGTATTGTGCATGTTGGTATGTGGTTGGATGTTCCAGAGTATGGGTGCAGCACGTGCTAAATCTTGAAGTCGGGGTTGGGAGGTTCGGATGATTGCAGTCTATAGTTTGATGTCCATAGCTGAGCGGAGAGCGTGGGCAGGGTGGTAGACAGAGACGAGGGAGGAGATGTATGGAGGTGCAGCGCTGTGGAGAGCTTTATGAGTGAGAGTGATTCAATCCTGCGAGGTTGTCACAGGCATCTGGAGCCAGGCTGACTGCATCCCCCAGGAGGGTGCATGGGGGACTGTCTGTAAAGCAAGCACCATGATACAGGTGCGAGTATAGATGCTCCATTGTGTTCAAGTCTGTGGACTTAGGCGATGTTCACACAGCTGATTGTCGCTGTAATTGCGGGACGGATTATGGCGTGAGTACAGGGGAGGGGTGGGGTTCGGCATCTCCCGGCCCCATAGACTTTCATTACCACACGGGGATCCCGTCAGGAAATGTGCATGTACTTTCCCCCCCACCACGTTTTTTCGCGAGGGGGGAGAGAGACGGAATCCAAATTCTCATGAAAACTGGGAAATACCGTAACGTTTTGGGACTATTTTGTGTGCATACGCGCGCAATAGGGACTAAAAATCCGTCCCACATCACCTGTGAACATACCTTAGGGGGGCGTCCCCCCTGCACAGGACGGCCAGTATTTGTCCTGCTGTGCGCCCGTCCCGCGATGATTGGGGAAAAAGCCCTCCACATTGTCACCCCAGTTCTGTCCGAAACCGACGGAAGAATGTGCATTTCAATGTTTGTGGGCGAAAAACTGCCCGACGAAAACCCATCAGTAGGACTGCTGCACGGGTTTTCCTAGAGCACCATTGTGCTAGTTTTCGGCTGGTTTTTTCAAGCGGTCTGAAAAACCCGTACCAAAAAACCCGTTCCTTTGGGACATGCCCTTAGAGTCCAGGGTAGTACTTGGAAGTCTTGGTCAAGCTCTTCCACCAATGTCAGGCATTTCTAGCTGTGTGATGTCACATTGTCTTGCTGGAAGATCCCATTCTCCCCAGAAGATAATCAGAGTGTGTCCATACCTCCCAAGTGCCCCTATTTTGGAGGAGCAGTTCCTCTTTTTAACCCTTGTCCCTCTTGGCTCTATAAATGTCTCTTTTTCATTTGGGAAATAGATTTGCATCAATAAACTGACGATCTTGCTGTAAAAAGTATCTGATTGGTTCCTCGCTGTATATTACATAACAATGTACTTAATATTTCAGCATTGGATGTAATGCAATCCTGAAAATGTCTAAACTCCAATGAGTTTTATTGTAGTATTTTATTAAAATCCTATTCACGCATATAGTTATACATTAACAAAATTGATCTTTTATATATTGAACTACAAGTATCCCTTTTTGCCTATCTAAAAAAAAAAAGGCGTGTGTGGGCGTGGTTAGAGGTGTGTCCTTGTGTGATGTCATGTGTTTGAGTGTGGTTGAAGACATGGCCTGATGTGTCCCTCGTTGCAGTCTCTGAAAGTTGGGAGGTATGTGTATGGGTGTACTTAACCTGCAGGGATTGATTCATACCCAAGTCAGTTAACAGTGCCCTCCACATGGATGAGTAGCCCAGAGAATGCCACAAAACATCCAGACTATAGTGCTGCTACCAGCAGCTTGTATTCTTCCAGCAGTGGTTGCAGGAGGTTTGTTATCTGATGTTTCTCACCTGACACATCAACGTCCATCTGTTTAAAAAAGCAGCAACCACGACTCATCAGAGAAGACAACCCTTTGCTTATTAGCAGAGGTCTAATTCCAATACTGCTGTGAAAATCAAAGCCTTTTCTGCTGATGCAACTTGGTTAGCAGAGGTGCAGTGACCATTCATCTGCTTCAGAGCCCCATACACAGAAGGCACACATATGGTAGACCCCTGGTTAATTTTGTGGTGAGGTGCTCCATTATAGCGTCAGTCCATCGGCGCCTACCATTGTAGTCGACATTCACCTCTCACATCAGAGGCATGTGGTGCTTTGCAGTTTCCCTATCCATTATTCACAATGGTGCCATCTGTCCACTTACATTAACATGAACAGATCACAAACTGCACAGTCTCAGAAATACTGCCACCTTGGCCCAAAGGTATTTATCCCACTTTTTACCCATGATATCGACAAGGTATGACTTCCTTCATAAATTACACACTGCCAATGCTGAAAGGAAGGAGTGGTCACAATAATGTGACTCCACTGTGTATAAGCAGTATGTAGCAGAGCTGTGTATGTGTGTGGATTATGCATTGTTTGGGACACACATATACTTACACTGAATGGCTACTTTATTACAAACACCTAGTATTGCATTGGATCACCATTGGCCTTCAGAACTACAGCAATTCATTGTGGCATACATTCTGCAGGAATATTGGGACATGTACACAGGACAGCTTCTTGCAAGAAGTTCCGCTGTGCTGTGAATAATGTGCACTCCCTCCTCCCAATTATACTCTACAGCACATGTCAAACTCCAGGGCCACAGGCTAAATTTGCCCTGCCACACCATTTTATGTGGCCCATGAGAGCTGAGACACATTGGCCGGGGATGGACAGGAAAGGACCAGCTCTCCACTTTCCCCAGAAAACACACCCAAGGCTTGGCAGTGGCAGCGCCAGCACATGGTAACCAGGTCCCATGAAAGGGAAAACTTTTCCCCCACAAAGGGTTAATAAGCCCTGCTGTCAAAACATCCATTCACACAAGAAAACAATGCCCACACTATTGCACCACCTTCACCAGCCTGAACTGTTGCCACTTGAGAGGAAGGATTAATTTAGTGGAGGGGTTGTCCAACTAATTTTTTTTAATTTTTTTCAATGGGCTACTGCTGCCATTTTAAAATAGAAACATGTTTTACTCATGTCTCCTTTGACCCCGGATCCAGCTCTGCGTGCCTCACTCTCCACCAGTGTTCTGTTTTCTTCTGGTCTTCTTCTATGTGGGACGTCACCAGTGCAGCGGTCATTTGCCATTGGGTTTCTTTTAAATGTTTTTGGGCTAACGTGCCCTTCGTAAAGCAGCCAAAGCACGTACACTGCACAGTGACGTCCCGCTCAAAAGTAGACCGGCAAAGAGTGCCGCAATGCTGCATCTGGAGTTAAAGGAGGGGGGAGTAAAAGTTGAATTTTTTTTTTTTTTTTCCCAAAAAATTTATTTTAGGTTCAGCACAAATTTAAAAAACCCCTACAAGAACATATACACAATTTTGGGGATCAACATCAAAATTTCCACAGCCTACATTCCAAAGATGTATTGAAACAAAGCGGGCGCAGTTTTACATTATGCAGAACTTTACAAGCCCACATGTCACAGCAAAACCAAAGAGTCTATCTACACAGTATACGTGGACTTTTAACGTTCCCAAAAAAAGTATCCGAGAACATAAATCCGCCTACCCCCGGTCCCCCCCTAATAACAATATGTGCGCAAAAAGGTGCGCAAAAAACAATAAAGTGCGCAAAGAAAAGAAACCTCCACATATTTTTTTTTTTTTTTTTCGAACTCAAACCCAAAGAAAAGCAACATTTTAAAAACCCCAAATTCTAACCGCGCGCCAAAAGAAAAACCCTGGGATTCTAGCATATTTTATTTGAAAAAAAAAAGGGCTTCCTACTCTCCCATAAAACTGATTCAGGGTTTCGCCACTGGGAGAAAATGTAGGCTCCTCACACTCCCCCGCTTCATCTCC